>KZ651225.1:2014433-2040296 GCA_001010745.2 Gerris buenoi
GGGGGGGGGGGATTAATGGCGGGGGTCCGGGTGCCCTCAAAAATAAAACCTTTCAAAACACCGCTTTTATGCATTTCTGAGGTGAAATTGAATACGAAGTGAATGCAAGAAATATGTATTAAAAAAAAATACGCCACTGCCACTGCCTTATATAGCTCACTGATAACACCATACTATCACCACCTTCGGCGGTACAATGTACAAGGTTCGAACAAGTGGTTGTCCTACCACTTTAGTTCAAATAATTGAATTTTTTTTTTTTCAGTTTTAGCCCCAGCTCTTTTTCAACTAAAGGTACTTTAGTATTGTCAATATTTACCTTAGAAAATGTTATTATTTAATAAGATATCTAAATTAGTGTACTTAATTTCAATTTTTTCCTGAATATAAAATTAAGGCTCGTAAAAATGACCAAATCTCACAATATTCGCAGTTTTCATAAAAGACACAAAAAAACAAAACAAAATATGATAATTATTTAATAAATAATAAGAATAATTAAGCTAATCAAAATTGATGCATTGTGCAATCATTTTCTTTGACAAAATAATTACAATTATTTTCCACGCGATGCTTTGGTGTGATAGGAACTCAGAGTTAGTGCCAAACTCAAGGCTAAGATGTAATACATTTATCGGCAAATGTTTAAATTTTAGTGGATAATCTGCCGATAAATAGAATCAGGTTGACTTGTCGATAAAAACTGAATACTCAATGTCTTTTGTCGAATTTATATCGGATTGTTTTTTGTGTAATGTTATAAAACCGACAGGGTTTCGATTGTTCTTATGATGGACATAATGGTGATACGTTTCTTAATTATATTAAATATAATTGTTCACATATGTGTATTATACCTCAAGGAAAAGATTATAACATATTTACATAGCAACAGACAACTTGACGTAATGCATTTAATAACAATTATACAAAATTTCCCATAATTAGTTTTTTATTACTATATTCTTATATCTACTAGTGAATATTTAACAGCTTAAACTTATTTGTATTCTTCATATAGCATTGAATTTATGAATTAAAAATTATGCAAAATGTTCTGCACTCGCAATAAAGTGAAAAGTGATCAAAAAGTTAGCGAAAGATATTTATGTTTAAAGTTTTTCTAAAAGTCGAAGTGAAAATGTAGGTAAAATAAAATCTTCTGAGAATTAAATGATATTCGTCTAAAAATGCGATAAAGAGCTATTTAAGAAAAATAAAGGATATAAAGGTGCGTTTACACCTGACACTTCTCTCCAGCAATAAATGTCAAGTGTCAGACAGAATATGCTTTGAGTGTCTACATCTGAGAGAAATTGAGATTTATGTCGGAGATATATGTCTGACACTTCTTGCATTACTTAAATTTGCAATAAATGTACGAAAAATATAATGATCGGCGTTTACATCTGTTGTTATAGAAGTGTCGACACTTACAACTGAGAGTAGAAACATAAATCTCAGACATAAATTTGTCGGTGTTTACACTACTGAGATTTCTGTTTGACATAAATGTCATGCAATAAATGGCAGGTGTAAACGCACCTTAAGACCACCTTTTGACAAAAATCACGTTTTGCTTGAAAAGTGGGTGGGATCTTAAGGTTATGCTAGTTTAATCAAAAATTAGTAGTAGTAGTAGTAATCTAGTACTTCCTACTAGAACGGGTAGGACGAACCACTTGTTCGAACCTTGCAATTAGGCCATCACTCGGGCCCTTTGTACGCCTCGTGGTGGAGAGTTCCAGTTACTTCTGACATCATACATTTGTACATTGTACCGCCGAAGCAAGTATGGTGTGGTCATTAGTAAGCTATATAAGCGAGCGTCAAAGCGTGGGGGAAGAGTCCTCATATAGAGTGTCCCTCGCCCTGCTCCGTCCTCGAACCATGGATACCAATTACATCATCATGACACGAATCGGACCCACATCAAAGAGTGGGGGAAGAGTCCCCATAAAGGGTGTCCCTCGCCCTGCACCGTCCGCGATTCATTGATGCAATTCAGAGTATCATGGCAGGGGATCGAACCCACGATCTCGAGTTGCCTCGACTCAGTGATAGCTGCGCGTTGTTTTTAGCACCTCGGCCACCCTGGCTCCCTATCAATCAAAAATTAAATACGATGATAAAAGCTTACCACGGATTCATGGGGTGTGTCATGATTGAACTGTAAGGCAGAGAGCGTGGGTGCTAAGTTATCCTCTTGGCTTGACGAACTCATCATATATTGCTGACTTTGGTCGCCGCATTTCTTCCTGAAGTGGATGTAAAAGAGAATTTGATGGTAACTGTCCCATTGAGCCCATGGGAATTCTTCAACTATAACTTCCTCCACAACCAGCTCAATCTACTAGAAAAACACGGTAGTATGTTCTATCTTGTACATCTGTTCAGATACAAAATGATTAAAGTAACTTAATATTAAGAATCGTTGCTTAATCAAACATTAGATAAAGATTATCGATCGAGTTAGCTCCTAAAATTTTAAAACAATGAGAAAATTTGAATATAATAATGCATCATAACTGATTTATATCAAAGTCAAGAATCAATATTCATAGAGTTAAAATACAATTCCTATCAGGAAGTTGACCAATTTCAAATGTTTGAAAAAAGATAATTTTAGAACAATGATAAAGGTTGATGGTTGATAAGTCATCGAACTCATGGCTTCACCTTTCTTCGCTATCTGAAGGTCAATTAATTTTGTAGGAGATTCAATTAAAGGAGAAGCGCAGTCTCTTTGTCTGTAGAACTATATTAAGACAAAGGCAATTGTACGTAATATTTCCTTTGTACATGAAAGGTAGGAACCTCTTCTTAATTTAGTCATGATCATGATGATAACCTAGAAACAGTTCTCAGCTTCTGTGTCTTTACATGATAGAATCGAAAAGTTTATATTTAATTGTTAAATTTCTGACTTTCTAGCCTTTCATACAAAATTTTCTGTAAGTGCCTAACATTATACAATTTGGTGTATACATTTATTTTTTGTGTATGGTTAGATAAAGAGGGAATAGATACGAGTATATTTCGATCAAAAATTGAAAATGTTATAGATCAGTTAGTTCGATTCATTAGTTGACATAACGTTTAACAACTTTCTACAAATGAATTGATGTTAAAGATTAACTTTACTGAATGGATTGGCGACGCAGTTTAGAAATTCCAGATACTTACATTCTCTTGCGATCATAGATTTCTTTGGCTCTAACTTATTTTTTTGCCAATTTCTTATATTTTACAAGTTTACTTGTTCAAGTTAAATCTACCTCATACGAGTATGACTTTTGTCGTTTTTTTTTTTTTTGTTTTGTTTTTTTCATTATAAAAAGTTATTATTACAGCTCTTATCAGAGTATGTCACAGAAAAATGAGATTTAATAGCGATAAGACAACAATCACCATATCTAGCTTAAAAAAGGAATTTCGTAATGAATATCCTGGGTAACAGATAGGCGACAAACAGAGGAAACAAGTTACATGTATAGATGAGACAACGCCAATACAATGGCAGACAACGAAACGGAAGTAAAGAGATCATCTCAACTGCTCTGACTATTATGCTAACCATCAGATAATGGCATAACATACAAAATGAACAGAATTCATTTACCAAACATTGCCTTTTTTAAGCGTTCAAAATTTGCATATAGATACTACACTGCATATTAGTCATAGATTTTAGACCGCTTTCTTTCGTAAAAGGCATTATCTTGAAGTTGACGATTGCAGTAATTATTATGCTTAACATATTTTGTCAATCAACAATGCCCGTATATAATTAAACCATTAACGTTAAAGAATAATAATAAGAACACATAAATTTAGCCAATTTTTTCATTGATCTCTCCAAAAAAGAAACATTATAATTATAATTACATTATCTATGGGTCCGTAGATTGTACACAAGAGAAAGTCCGCGCTTTTTACTTCACACTTGCTATCTTATTCGTAATCTTTACGCTTCTTGGCGTACTCTCAAGAAATACTTATCACTGCTCAAAGCAAGAAAACTTCAGAGCACCAATAACTATGCACTATAACCATTCTACTGTGCAGGAAGAAGTGCACATTTGCACATACTTGGTGATTATTAAATCTAATTCAGTGGTTTTGACTATAATTATACATATTATATCAGAATAATTTTATACTTGTAAGCAAGCTATTTAAGAGAAAAATTGTTTCACTTCAGTAACCAAAAGAATTAAACTCAGAGGTAATTGTTAAACAGCGGTAATATTTTAGAATACTTTCTGCTATTTGAATTGAAGTGAATTTGCTCCTTAATTATTCTGTTCGTAATATTATTACTTTATAATAGTTGTCAATGCATTATCAATAACTAATCTTAGTTTTTTTTACAATCGGCTGGTAATTTTTTGTGCAGTTTAGTTAAACAGTTCTTTATCCGCGTGACGCGTGATTCTGGGCAAAGTTCTTAAGGTTAAATACTGGATTCAACGACTAACCAATACAAATTTAGTGCATCTCCCTTTGTCTTGGTCCCATGGCTTATCTGATACATTATTAAAAGACCACAATTCTAAGAAAGAAAATACATAATAATTTATAAGTAAAAATATATTAACCTCAAAACCTTGTTCGTCCGTTAATTCTTTGACTGTAACTTCATATAAAGTAATAGCTGAAAAAAAAAATATAATAAAATAAAAATAATAATAATAATTACTAGCAGTAACACACACTAACTATATTTTAAACGCAAAAGTATTTTCCATTTACCTATTTATTTATTTTATATAAGTAATTATTTTTTATTTCTCATAGAATTAGTTTTTGAAATCAATTTAAAAAATTGTATTGTTATTTCATTTTTAATTTAATTATTTAATAGGTACATATATGAATTATGGTTAAAGCTTGAAAATAACCCAAGAAGAGGTATACATATGGTAAAAACGACTCTTTTAATCCCATTTTAGTATCAACTGACCAAAACAAGGTGTAATTTTAAGAAACAATGGGTTCATAAAATTAGCTTTCAATTGACTTCTATGGTCAATATTATTTTAATTTTGAATTAAATCAGGCTTATTATTTAAATAGTTATTAAATCTAGAAAGTTTTTTTAAGAACTAACTCACAGTAACTACAAGACTCATGATGTATCAATTTATTGTTTATTGCTGGAAAACCACAAAAACTATGTTTAATATACGATTAATTTCCGCAGGACGAAGGAGATATGAATAATGCCATTAGCATTAGCATTAGGCTGAGCATCGGTGAGGAAGACATAGAGATAGTTGAATCCGTGTACCTTAGAAGAGAGGTGACAACGACTGGGAGCAGAGGAAGATGTCATGAACTGGATTTGAAAAGCAAATGGTGCTTTATCCAGTGTGGAGGAGCGAATCCATTTTTTTCTCGAAGTGGATTCGCTCCTCCACACTGGATAAAGCTCCAGTTGCCTTTCAAATCCAGTTCATGACATCTTCCTCTGCTCCCAGTCGTCGCCAGCTCTCTTCCAAGAAACGTGGATTCAACTATCTCTATGTCTTCCTCACCGATTCTATACGGATACGAGCCGTGGAATGTACCCAACAATATTAAACATTTCTAAATCGTTGTCTACCCTGAATTCTGAATATAAGATGACCGAACATAATTTCAAATGAGGATTATAGGGACGCTTCACACCAAAGACAAATCGTAATCCAGATCAAAGAGGGAAAATGGTGGGCACACTCTTAGGAAGCCCCTAGGTGCCATAGAAAGGGTTGCACCATACCCTTGATTGGAAATCTCAAGCCTCCTTTCTATTTCTACAAATTTGACCCGCAACATGTTGCGGGATAAGCGCCGGCACAAGTTCCAGAATTTTGTTGAAATGGAAACAGTCTGCAACATATTCCGGGACATGTCCCGGGCAAATGTTGCCGAACTGTTTCCAAATACTACTTGTCCCCCAACATGTGCCGGACACATGTTGCGGTACATGTGGCTGGAACTTGTTATAATGGAAACGGGGCTTTAGGGAACTCACAAACGTGGCTGGCCCAAGAACACAGAAGACGTCAAAAAAGAAGCAAAGAAACGTGGTGAGAACTGGAATGAAGTTAAAAGAATGACAACTACTCGTCCCGACTGGAGAATGTTTATAGCTGTTCTGTGATCAGGAATTAAGTTGTAAGTCATCTGTAAGGAATTTCATACAATCAATTTGATACTAAAGAAATCGCACTGGTCTGCATTAAAATTTAACTATTGTGGTTTTGTTTTACAGAAAACCAAGTCAATTTTTAGGGTTTTGTAGATACTTCTCAAAACCCTTATGCCGAGGGTGATGTGTCCGTCCGTCCGTCGCTCTTTGGTTCATAGGGCCCAAACCGTTCAAGCGAAAGTGATGAAATTTGGAAACCTGGTGCAACTTTTTGACCCAACCAGAGGAAAAATATACAGAAGTCCATAATTAGATTTGCGCATGCGCAATTCAAAAAAATGTGGTAAACTCAAAAATTTACATTTTTTTTAATTTTTGAGTGGGGTATCAAATGAAAGCTGCTGAAGAGTAGAACACAAATATATATATGCTTTTTTAAATTTTGCATTCCTTATAGGGGAAAAAAATCAAAATATACCCAAAAAAAATTTCCCCCCCCCCAACCACTATAGATCGGCTGGTGCTAAAATTTCGAAATAATTCATGCTAATACCTTATTATGGCGCGATGAAAATTCCGGGAGTTCATCCTGAATTTTCAAAAATTGCCAATTTTAGGCGCGAAAATTTAAAATTTGCCCAAAATTTTATTTTTTTAAAATTTTGAGTTGGGTATCAAATGAAAGCTGCTGAAGAGTATGACTCAAATATATATTATGCTTTTTTAAATTTTGCACTCCTTATTGGTTATGTAAGTCAAAATATACCCAAAAAACATTCCCACCCCCCAAACCACTATATAACGGCTGGTCCTAAAATTTCGAAATAATTCATGGTTGTACCTTATGGTGGAGCGATGTAAATTTCCTGCAAAATGTAATTTATCTTGTCCGTTATTACTGATAAAAAAAACATTGAGACCCCCGGGGAATCGAACCCGGGACCCTTTAGATCGAAGAAAAAAGTCATAATTACATAATAGGTATGCCTTATCTTATCATCTACAAAACCCTAAAAAGTACTTGGACCCTGTGATTTTACTACATATTTGAATTTAGTAAGCCAAGAGTAATCAGACAATTACTAGATACAGTTAAATTGAAATACAATTACACACAAAACACAAATAAAATAATAAAAACTATAATAGTTACAATTTTGATGTGAGAGGATTAACATTTTTTCACGTTGATTCTGTTGACTTTTGGTTGATAGAAACTGAGCCATTACTTGCCTGTAGCTTTGCATTATTATTTGTTTTTCGGATGAACTTTCCATGAACTTTATAAAAAGGTCGTAATGATATTGTTCCTCCTCGTTTTCCGAATCCGTCCTGGTTTTAATAGTATAAACTGAAAATATAATTAAAAAGAATTTTAAAAGAAAGAAAAGAATAATAATTGTATGGTTAAAATTGGTTGAAAAACAATTGAATTGTAATTTGAATACAGAAAATGTGAATTAAAAAATACCTATTGTTACTAAATATCCTTTCAAACATTTTTATAATAATTGTACTAATTCAACACGTGATATACATATATTCTGTGTATATATAATATATAACAATATAGTCTATAATAGATTGTGGACTTCATTTTCTATTGGACGTATTGGAAAATTATTTTTTAATTTTTTGCAACACTATATTTTTTTGTTTCTTCTAATCATAAATGGTTTTAATCCTTATGAAGTGTGATCATAAAATGTATTGGTATGAACGATTGATATAAGTAACCTTAAGGAAATTATCTATTTTTTAGTATAAACTAGTAATTAGTCCTAACAAAATAAATGTTGTAATTCAATAAATAATTATTTAAAGGTAGACCACAATGATCTTAAATATATAGGAAAGTGAGTGTAGCTAATAGGGTCTATCTCAGGAAGTAAAACGCATTAACACATTTGGCACACCAAGCGTTCTTCAATGCAAGGTTGGTCCGATATCTGTCTCGAAATCAAAAGAAGAACTAAAAGAAAGGCAGGGTCGCGTTCCCTTTAAACCCGCAACACCTTGGAGCTATGAGGGGTTGGTAGGGTTTTATCATTTTTAACTTCCAATAACCTACATAAAGGCCAATCGCACACAGGAGTCTTTTTGCCCATACCCACGGACAGTTTTGTCACTACCTCAAGGGCTTATACAGTATATGGGAGTGTGCACATTGGAAACAAAAGCAGGTGCAAGACAAAAGAGTCCTCCATCCCGGGAGAAGTCCCGACGTATTTCTGTCTGCAGACTGTTATGCCCAAATCACAGCAATGTCCACAAGATCCATTTTGCTAGGTACAAGATATGCAATTGCCTTGCCTCCAGTGTGGAAGGTGGTAGCAACACGAGAGTGATAAGGCAGATTCAACGAAGACAGTTGGGAAACAGTCTGCAGACTGTTCTGTCTCCAGTGTGCACCTGGCCTAAGTATTAATGGTTGATATAAGGAATTCATTTCATTTAAAAGATGATGTCTAAATGGATAACCCCCTATTTTTTAGGAACAGATAATATTCTATGCTTAAGATAATAATAATATGTTTAAGATAATGGGGGTTTCTAAAGTAGACAAGCCAGTGTGTCTCATCATCTACAAAGGCCGGATTTTCCATTGGATCTTGTACAAGAATACCCATGGTGTTATAAATTTGCAGAAATTGAATCTCTTTCCATCTAATTTTTAACTTATATATATAATTTATCTAGTTTCCAACAGTGTTTATAATTACCTAGTAACTTGGTGTTAATGCTGAGAGATGCGTGTACCATGTTCACCTCTTTGTCGAAGTTAAATAACACCTGAAATAATAATGAAAACGATAAATTACATTTTTGAAAATATTAGACACAATGCAAATAGTCATTAAGCTTGGTTAGTCGATTTTCTAGATACAAGGAATTGTAAAAAGTGGATGTAACTTGAAGCTAGAATTGTGTATTCCAACAGGTAGCAAAGGGTAGAAAATTTAAAACCAGGAAGAATTTAAAAAAATGTTGTTACCTTGTATAGCAATGAGTTCGTTCATATATTAACTCTTAAGATTTTTTGAAACCATTTAAATCCATATTCAAATGGTTTTAAAAAAAACTTTGTCAATAAATATTATTGGACCTTACCTCAAGTGAAGGAGTTTTTTCATGGAATAGTCCAACATGAGTGACATTTTTGCCTTCTACCAAAGCCGACCAAATGGCAACCAAACCACAATCTCTCTCTTGACCGACCAGTTTCAAGTTGGTAAATGCATCTAGACAAACAATGAAATTACCTATTTAATAATAAATATTCACCTGTTTGATTCTTTGGATTGTTCTGAGCCCAATAATAAGATTGTGATAATTGTGTCAATCTGTTTACCCTCTCTTCGGTATCTTAAGGTTGACTGTGTTAAACGCAAATGTCCCAAGATGGCAACAATTTAGATCTAGATGAACAATAAATCTAGATCATTCAGAGGAGACCGTTTTAGATATTTTATGAATCCCGACGTCTCGAACCGTAATAGGTTCGATTTCGTAATAGGTAACAGGGGTCATTCTTAAGAGAGCTATGCTCAATAAATGTCGAAAATCACGAATAAATGCCATCAATATTATAGATGACAACAAGAAAAGACGACGAAACATAAAGGTTATAGTCAGTTGACATGTTATATATCAATTTAAAAAGGTCTTGAAGTGTAGAAAAGGAATATGTAACTATTTATTAACATTTCACATTTAATAATTTTCAAGATACCAGCCAAGTTAGAAGGCCGACCAAGAAAAACATTTTACTCGGCATGATTTGTTATACATGGTTTAAAAGGGTTTTAAGAATAAGATAAGTATTTGTAACTATTAAAATATTTAACATAACATTTTCAATATGAAAATATATATATGGCCTGTATGATGGACGATCTTTATAGACACCATCTTTACGACGTTGTTCGATCTTTAGATCGTTTAAAGGTATTTTAAAGGTCGGTTGGAATGGTAGCAATCTTTATTTAATAAAGTTTTTGAAGGCGTACGTCGTAGCCAGACTGTTTATTCAGCATATTATGTAAATAATTATTATTAAATGGAATTATTGAAGGCTCTCTACGGTTGCAAGTTTCTACAGTAATTATTATAGAACATTGCTGTATATACGTGGTGCTACCCAAAAGTTCCCGGACTCAGTGTGTAACTCTTCTAACTACTGTAGTACATCGATTTGCCGCTAGGTTTCGGTGCTAGTACTTCTCCCAAACCCCTCCTATCGTTTTCAGATTTTTTGGAGTTTTTTTGTCTTGTCAGTGAGGTGATATCTGTGTTACTGTTAGTTGTGTTCTGCGATAGGGTAATGAGCGATATGAAAGAGCAACGCTCCGAGGAAGGAATTTTTTTTTTCGGGTCGTACCCGTACACCCATGACTCCGTCACCCGTAATGATGGAAGGAAGGAAGTTTTCATCATTTTCAGCACATGTTTTCAGTTCTTGGGAAATGAGAACACGATATTGCTTTTGAACATGTGTCAACAGACGGGGAAAAAAGTTTGCAGCAATTCTGCGCATCCCAAGTTCATCCGCAAAAATTCTTTGGACAGTGCCATAGGACATTCCAACTTTATTACAGATGTCATGAATTGATTGTCGACGGTCTCGGAGAATTGTTTCATGCACAGTTTGGATGTTTTGGTCGTTGATTCCAGTTGAAGGGCGCCCAGAGCGCTCGTCGTCTTCCACACTCGTCTTTCCATTCTTGAGCCACTTAAACTATTCAAAGGCTTGGGTTTTTATCCATGACTTCATCACCAAATGCCTCTCGAAGCATTTGGTGAGTTTCAGTTGCCGTTTTCCAGAACTTGAAACAAAATTTGCTGTGCAAATGCGTTGCTCTTTCAAATCGCTCATTACGCTATCGCAGAACACAACTAACAGTAACACACCTCACTGACAAGACAAAAAAACTCCAAAAAATCTGAAAAAGATAGGAGGGGTTCGGGAGAAGTACTAGTACCGAAACCTAGCGGCAAATCGATGTACTCCAGCAGTAAGAAGAGTTCACTCAGTAAGAAGAGAACACTCCGAGCCGGGAACTTTTGGGTAGCAGTAGTATAGAGTTATTATTACTGGCTCGCTACGGCGCTTGCTAATACAGAGTTTGTTGATAATGTTATTGCAGGCTGGCTGCGCTCACCTGTCTAATCAGCTGGGCCTTATCATATTTGCGTAGTATTTGTAGATTAATCATTAATTTCTAAAAATTATGGCAGGCTTGCTATGCTTGCTTGTTTATTCAGCATTAGTGGACAATGTTAAAGTAGGCTCGCTGCACGCGCCTGTAGTGTCAGCATTTAAAAATAGTTTTTTTATTTTTATTTTATGGATTGCAGGCTCGTTAAGCTCGCCTATTTTTACAGTATTTATGGAATATATTAATTTAAATGAGTTGCTGCAGCTGCAGCCTTGCTTCGCTCGCCTGTACATTCAGTATTTGTAGATAGTAGTCTAGACTAGCGAGCCTGCAGTATCGTTATTAAATGAAAATTATCTTCAAATGGTGTATAAACCGGCCACCGTTGCAAGGGTGCATTATCATTATTAAATAACGATCATTCTACAAGTGCTGGTATAGGTATAAACAAAAAATTCTGGAATAAGAAGAAACTTTAAAATAGAGATATGTACAAATGTGAAGAGATATAATAAGGTCCAGCTGTCTAGACAGGTGATAGCAGCGAGCCTGCAAAATCTGCAATAAAAGATTATCTACAAAGGCTGAATAAATAGACGAGCGTAGCGAGAAGGCTGTAATAAATTAATTTATTAAAGATAATCTACAAATGCCAAAATAAAGGTATTAAAAAGTAAGTTCATACTAATATGGCATTTATAAAAAAAGATGGCCTTGTAGGTTGATTAAGAATATGTCAGGTTTTCACCGAAAACCGATCCTGGTTGCCATATTGGAAACGTAGTATGAGTATGACCAATATACGAGTATGATCACAATTCTACGCGAGTTGTTTATGCACCGCATATCTTATTATTAAGTCACTTGATGAGGAATTAAGAAAGACAACTTTTTACCCAAAGTAACTTTACAGTACAACGACGGGACGCGCTTGCTTTCAATGAGATTTCTTCCCCATCTTCAACAAAGATATCTTCGTATTGGTTTTTGTTAGTCAGATACATACCTAAAAAACACATGTTGCATACATATTGTAAACATAAGAAAGCTCGTTCATAGAAACAAATGAAAATAGATTTTAATCAATTTCATTTCCGTAATGTCTTAATTGAGTAACTTATAAAATATATACTTGGATCAAACAGCAAGATTAGGAGTAATAGTTGAATTAATGTTATACTGTCTTATTATACAGGGTGTCCAAGCTAATATATGGAACAGCGAAATATCGCCGGAACTATGATAGATAGATGCGGTTTTCTGGGTTCGACAATGGCTATAAATGCTCTTCCAGAAAAAATGCTGAACATTTTTCCATATTCAGCAAAAGTGTGTGCAGTTTACATAAATTTAAAAAAGTTAGTTGGAAGCCTAACTTTTTTTTTACTAACTTGAAGTTTAAAAAAGTTAGACTAGATTTGGATTCTATGGCTAAAAATAAGAATTTTTTACTCTTGGAAATTTTTCGCTCCGAGCATTAGTTTGCCGTCTGGAGAGCACCGAACCTGCTGAAATTGAAACTTTTAGTCCATTTTACAGCTTAATTTATTTTTAGTCATAGAATCCAAATCCAATCTAAAATTTATACCTTATATAAAACTGTTTGTTTGCCAAAAAAAAAGGTTTTCAACAGGGTGAAAAAAATACCAATAAATGCATGATTTTATGAATGAATTTGGATTTTACAGCAAAAAGAGAACTTTTTGTATTTTGATTTTTTTCCCCCTAAATCCATTAGTTTAGCTGTAAAATGGACTTAAAGCTTTAATTGTAGCAGGTTCAGAGCTCTCCAGACGGTAAACTAATGCTTGGAGCGAAAAATTTTTCAGAGTAAAAAATTCTTAATTCTTATTTTTAGCCATAGAATCCAAATCTAGACTTAAACATTTTGCCTCGTATTCACTTTTTTTTAATTATGTAAAGTGCACACGCTATTGCTGAACACAGAAAATGTTCAGCATATGTTCTGGAAGCGCATTTATAACCATTACCGAACCCTGAAAACCGCATCTTTCTATCTATCATGGTTCCGGAGGTGTTTTGCTGTTCCATATAAGCTGGGAAATCCTGTATTAATAAATGTTTATATTTTATTTATAAATATTTTTTTTATCCATGAAGTGATAGAATAAATTCGTAAATCATTTATACAATCGAGTAGTGTCCCGACGCGACACCTCGAAATGATTTGTTATTGCTGTAAGCTAAGGCAACCACATTTATTCCAATAAAAATAAATGTTTGTTTGGATTTGTCGGTCTTCAAATAAGTAAAATAACTTAGATAATCTAAATACAGATATAAGAATAAATTAATTTACTTACTTCTAATTTTTTTCTAAACATGAAATAAAGCCAGTTGCCACGGGCTTAACGGCTTGTAATAATTAATAATGTGATAAACACATATCATTATTATAATGCTAACAGACATCTGTTAGCATTATAAATAACACAGAAATAGTTAATTTTTTTCGTTATTTTAGATGTGTTATTGTCCGGTAATTATTTAAAACATTGCATCTGTATGGTCATTTATATGGGATCATCTTTCAGTTGTATTTGAGTGAATTTATTTGGTAATTGTTTCAACATATTAACAAAATTAAAAGAACGGACACTGAACACAATTGGTGCTTTGTGTAATTAGGCGAATGTTTACGTCTTAAGTGATCATTAAGTACTTATCTGTCAGATATTAATGAATTTCACTTAATCTATTCGGTAATTAAGTAAAGACAATTGTTTATTCAATCATTAAGTGCTTAATTGTCAGTTATATCTATCTTATTTGTAACTGTTTCTACATACTAGGCATCGCGTGGATCTATCATTGAAGCGAGCGTATTGCAATAAAATACTGAATATTTATTTGTATTAAGGAATTATTAATCATGATAAATGTCATAGTTGAAGATAAGTGAGAGAGGGTAGAGTGGGGTTACATGGTACAAAACTTACCTTCCCAGATAAACCTACAATCCTAGAATCTCAACCACTCGCAGTAGCTTTTAAACAATTATTATTAATGTATCACTTCACTACGCAAAAACTTCTGCGTGTATCAAGTTGAAATTTTACGTGCCTGTTTAAATTGTACTTTAGACGATGTCTAAAAATTTTTATTAAAATTGTTACGTTAGAACGTAAGATATCGGTATAAAGGTTGTTTTCTCTATACTTAAACGTTTAGGCCCGCTTAAATAGTTTTAACGATCTTTATTAATTCATAGCTGTGTCTATGTTAGTTTCACTAAAAAAATGTATTTGTAAAAAATGTTTGTCTCGTCAAATAGATAGAAAGTTAGAAATTTTCACATCCAAAAAAAAAAAATCCAAAAGCGAGCGTTGCGCGCGACGCTTAGGCAGACAACTTTGTCCAACGAACTCGCCCTGAGCATGGTTAAAATGAACATGGGTACCAAATTTCAACAAAATCGATCAACTTTTACTCAAGTTATCGTCGTACATTTCAGACACACAGACAGACACGGAGCATATTTCGTTGAATGTAGGAAGCTCGCTACGCTCGCTTCAATTAAAACATTTTGCATTTCAATGAATGAATTGTATTTTGTAGCTGTTTCGACATATTAAAACATTTTACATTTTAATGAATGAATTTTATTTCGTAATTGTATCAACATATTAAAACATTTCAATATCGAATTTTATTTTGTAACTGTTTCAGCATATTAAAACATTTATATTTCAATTAATGACTTTTATTTCGTAATTGTTTCAACATACTAACATTTCAATATCAATGAATGAATTATTCTTAATTTATTTTGTAACTGTTTCAACATATTAAAATATTTCAATTTCAATGAATGAATTGTATTTTGTAGCTGTTTCGACATATTAAAACATTTTACATTTTAATGAATGAATTTTATTTCGTAATTGTATCAACATATTAAAACATTTCAATATCGAATTTTATTTTGTAACTGTTTCAGCATATTAAAACATTTTACATTTCAATGAATAAATTGTACTTAATTTATTTTGTAACTGTTTCAATATATTAAAAATTAATATATATGACTGTCTCCCTTTGTAAATAGTTATTATAATTTGATTTAAAATAAAAATTAATATATTGAAGAGCGAGACGCTAAATATAATTGGTGTTTTATTTAATGCGACCTAAAATTATCTATCAGTTATATTTTACTACACATATTTATTATGAATTCATAATAAGTATAATAAGTTTTTGGTAGTATTCATACTACGGAAAGTTTAAATTTTAAATTAAATCAAATTATAATTATTATAACAATGGGAAATAAACATAGTTAATAGTAAAATAGTAATGGTTCGAGTCCCGGTTCTGGAGTCTATTTTTCTCTGTCTATTTCCCATTGTTAATAATAATTATAATTTAATTTAATTTAAAATATATATTATGTATAATTTATTTTGTAATTGAATGAAATAACTGAAGAAAAACTTCGAATTAAAACATTATTTACTTTTTTACCACCTTTAGTTAATTTGTTAACAGGTTGTATGTGTATAGGAGCATTAAATAATGAACTGGCATTTTTATTTGATTGCACATATTAAACTAATTTGATTCGGTAAATGAATCAACAGAGAACATATTAAAATATTAAATAATTTGTGACAGTTATTTATTCCCTATTTGTTTCAATATACCGATATAAATAAATAAATAAATAAACTAATTGTAGAAAATAATTTGAAGGAGATAAAAACATTGTTTACTCCAGTTTTATCTTTGTTTTTTACTTTCTCTTAGAATAAGTTTTGAAGTTATAATTACTGTAAATTACTAAAGTTAATGTTTTTGCTCTGTAATTCTTATAATTTATTCCTAATATAATAACATTTAATATAACACAATAATTATTAAAAGACCAAAATTACTTACCAGATCCTAAAGCTTGGGTGAATTTCGCTTTGAGTAACAATCCATTTTTGGAAGACATTATTCGCACTTATTAATTCTTAAGTCAAATTTCACAATATTAGTTAAGCGTTAATAAATATTTAATAAATAAAAGCCTAACAATTAATATTTTTCAAATCCTAAATAAATAATGAAGGTTTTAAAAAGGTTTACTTAGGGTTTTTTAATTGTTTATTATAATAATTTTTTGTTAATTTTGCCGATAGCTTAATTGCATTATTTCTGATTATAGATTAGCTACCGAGTAATAGATTATTTTTAAAGCTTGTAAGCGTAGTTACGAATGCATTATTAAATGAAGAATAAAAAATCATATGATAGTAAGGCAAGCTTCGGGTAAGCACTGTTGAGTTTTAGGATCGATCAACAACGCGCCCTAAAAGCCTTCACTGCGCCTGCCCCTATAAACCACCCTTGTTTTCTCAAGGGAGGGCAGAAAAACAATTTCTCACTCTTTTCATGTTTTAATATGTTGAAACTGTCTCGTGGGGCGTTTAACGCTGTGTTTTGACGGGGTATACTACCCCGTCAAAACATTGCGTCAACCGATTACGAATTATCAAGGTTTGAAGTCTGATGTAACATTGATAGTGTGGAAGTCTAATAAGAACAGAGTATATACCGTAAAGTCTCGCGTATAATATGCACTTTTTTTACCTCTTTTTTCCTTCCAAAATAGGGGTGCGTATTATACACGAGTGAAAAAAAAAAAATCTTCGTTTACAACTTAAATTTTACCTCAAAAATTGAAAACAATAAAAAACATAAACGTAAACATACTTTTTATTTTTAACAAAAACTGATTTTTATGTATCTTATCGTATATATATTTTGCGGTTACCATACTTATTTTTATTCTGTTTTTTAGACAGAAAGACTTGTTATCATCATAATTATGTTATTTTATTTCGCTAGTTGATCAAAGTCATTGATAAAAGTAGATAGAAGATAATTTTTTGTTTATCTCCAACACCAGTACCGCCGTGAGATTACACAGGTGATAACACTATGAGATTACACCGGCCTGAAAACAAACGACTGACTTTAAAGGCGGCCCTTCTTTGCCTACGAATTTATCTATTTTATAAGAAAACACCCAGTTTTCTTATAAAATAGACACCTTATTAGCCATCTGACCTCGCAAGTAAAAATATTGCGCTATAAGTATTGGAAATTACATGTAAAATGTCCAAAATTTATCATAATAGGTGCGTATTATAAACGATTTTTTTATAAAATTTGACGGAAAAGTCGGGTGCGTATTATACGCGAATATTTAATTTTCCCCAAATTATAGCTCAAAATTTTGCCTGCGTATTATACACGGGTGCGTATTATACGCGAGATTTTACGGTAATACAAATTATTAACATCTATATTCACATTAACATTGACAACAACAAAAATAATTCTTTCAACAACAAAAAATTTATGGCAAAAAAATGTTGATAACATCTATATCTATATACATAAAACTAAGAGTGACAGTGACTGACTCATCACTAATTCTCCTACTTCCCATTGACATATATAGAAATTTGAAATTTGGTACATAGGTAGAGTGTACCATAAATAGAAAAGTGCGGCCATTTTTATTTCGATATGTATCCACCATATTGAATTATAGCCGCCATCTTGGATTTATTCATCAGTAATTCTCCTACTTTCCATTGGCAGAGAGATCTGAAATTTGGTACATAGATAGAGTGTACAATAAATAGAAAAGTGCATTTTTATTTCGTTATATGGCCGCCATATTGAATTACAGCCGCCATCTTGAATTTATTCACATTCTATTATCTCAGCTTCAAGTGGACCTAAGATCTGAAATTTGTTACATAGACTTATGGTACCTAAAAAAGAAAATTAAAGGTACTATCACTTCAACGTATGGCCACCATATTGAATTAAAACCGCCATCTTGGATTTAATAACTATTATCTCAGCTGCCAGTGGACCTAGAGATTTAAAATTTTGTACATAGACTTATGGTACCTAAAGAAGAAAATTAAAGGTACTTTCACTTCAACATATGGCCACCACATTGAATTACAACGGACATCTTGAATTTAATAAAACTCTATAATCTCAGCTTCTAGAGGACCTAGAGATCTGAAATTTGGTACATAGACCTATGGTAGCTAAAGAAGAAAATTAAAGGTACTTTCACTTCAACATATGGCCACCACATTGAATTACAACGGACATCTTGAATTTAATAAAACTCTATTATCTCAGCTTCTAGGGGACCTAGAGATCTGAAATTTGGTACATAGACCTATGGTAGCTAAAGAAGAAAATTAAAGGTACTTTCACTTCAACATATGGCCACCACATTGAATTACAACGGACATCTTGAATTTAATAAAACTCTATTATCTCAGCTTCTAGGGGACCTAGAGATCTGAAATTTGGTACATAGACCTATGGTAGCTAAAGAAGAAAATTAAAGGTACTTTCACTTCAACATATGGCCACCACATTGAATTACAACGGACATCTTGAATTTAATAAAACTCTATTATCTCAGCTTCTAGGGGACCTAGAGATCTGAAATTTGGTACATAGACCTATGGTAGCTAAAGAAGAAAATTAAAGGTACTTTCACTTCAACATATGGCCACCACATTGAATTACAACGGACATCTTGAATTTAATAAAACTCTATTATCTCAGCTTCTAGGGGACCTAGAGATCTGAAATTTGGTACATAGACCTATGGTAGCTAAAGAAGAAAATTAAAGGTACTTTCACTTCAACATATGGCCACCACATTGAATTACAACGGACATCTTGAATTTAATAAAACTCTATTATCTCAGCTTCTAGGGGACCTAGAGATCTGAAATTTGGTACATAGACCTATGGTAGCTAAAGAAGAAAATTAAAGGTACTTTCACTTCAACATATGGCCACCACATTGAATTACAACGGACATCTTGAATTTAATAAAACTCTATTATCTCAGCTTCTAGGGGACCTAGAGATCTGAAATTTGGTACATAGACCTATGGTAGCTAAAGAAGAAAATTAAAGGTACTTTCACTTCAACATATGGCCACCACATTGAATTACAACGGACATCTTGAATTTAATAAAACTCTATTATCTCAGCTTCTAGGGGACCTAGAGATCTGAAATTTGGTACATAGACCTATGGTAGCTAAAGAAGAAAATTAAAGGTACTTTCACTTCAACATATGGCCACCACATTGAATTACAACGGACATCTTGAATTTAATAAAACTCTATTATCTCAGCTTCTAGGGGACCTAGAGATCTGAAATTTGGTACATAGACCTATGGTAGCTAAAGAAGAAAATTAAATGTACTTTCACTTCAACATATGGCGGCCATATTGGATTTAATCAGATACTATTATCTTAGCTTCCAGTGGATTTAAAGATCCTTAATTTGTTACATAAACTTATTGTAACTAAAATTAAAAATTGAAGGTAGTATAAAATAGAATAATTGAAAATGCGTAAAAAAAATAATATAACCTACTTTTACTAAAGTACGAAATTATGTAACAATAATGATACATTAATTATATTGTTTTAATTATTATCTACACACAGCGCCAACTTCTAGACGGATAACGAAGCGCGAAGCGCACTGATCCGGCTAGTATCTATATATGTATAGATACTATACATATATATATCTATTGTATAGATACTATATAACATCTATATATCTAAATATTTATATGTTTGATTCTTTTATGGAAGACAGTGCTCTTAGAGAGTTGTTTTGTGCTCTGATCGCCAACATATAGGTTCGTAGTATTTTCAGCCATAAGATCGAAACCGATTTCTTTAACTAGATACTTTAAGTTGACAATTTCTCTGCGTGCTTCGCTCAAAGCAATATATTCGGCTTCCATGCTGGATGGGAAAATAAGTTTTTGTTTCTTGGATCCCCAGAAGACTAATAAGAACAGATTATATAATAAATTAAAACATCTACATTTACATTAAATTTATAGCTTGCAACTTAAAAATTTACCTTGCAATTAAAGGGTAACGTAAAAAAAATAAAATGCCGCTGTGTAATAGATAAACATTTTTATTTTATTAAATTACATTTTTATAAACTTTTTTTTTTAATAATAATTCTAATCGTTAAAAAAAAATTTATCACACTTAGAATTTTACTTGTAAATAATTTAATAGATTTAATTTAGAGTTTTATAGCTTTAAGGTTATATACACACATTTGAAACCCAGCAGTGTTGCTCTAAACCATAAATTAGATTAATAAAATGTTTTTTGTCCATAGATTAGGTCATTATGTAATAGAAAATTTCGTCTTAGTTTTCATTTTTTTTTATCATTTTATTATGACAGTTAATTGGTACTTCTTTAGGTTGCTACTCCCCTATATTGTTTTACAATATAAATGAATTTGACTAAATACCTACATACTCAGACAAAGGAATGTTTAGTCCAATGTTTTTTGGGACAAACGAATATCACACTTCTGTTTTTATAAGGGGAGTAACTGTCAAAAGAAAAATATTCCGTACACCTTCTTTAGATTGCTACTCTCCTTTGGGGTTTTTATAAGGGGAGTAACGATCTAAAGAAGTGTCTGTTTATTAATTTTCGTCTCGACTTATCATGACAATCATAGTTTTTCGTTGAAATCCGTGACAAAATGGATCGTTTTAGTAACGTAATATTAGCACAAAGTCGCGCAGAACAAGATTTTTTCGTGCCGCGGATTTCAGCTGAAAATCAAGATTTTTGTATTGCTACGGATTTCAGCTGAAAATCAAGATTTTTGTAGTGCCACGGATTTCAGCTGAAAATCAAGATTTTTGTAGTGCCGCGGATTTCAGCTGAAAATCAAGATTTTTGTATTGCTACGGATTTCAGCTGAAAATCAAGATTTTTGTAGTGCCACGGATTTCAGCTGAAAATCAAGATTTTTGTAGTGCCGCGGATTTCAGCTGAAAATCAAGATTTTAAAAGATTGTTAAATATATGTTTAGTAATTAAACGATACAAACGATCTTTACATCTTAACTTGACTAGATTGTAATTTTACAAAAGCTTATTCTAATGGTAAAATGTTTTATAACAAAAAATATTAAGTACATTATAATATATTAAAAAATAAAAATTAAATTAACCTATAAATATTTAAGGTTATACATTTTAAAATTTTATTGGTTATATTTTGTTAAAATTAACATGTTATATATTTTATGTTGTTTTTTTCTTCTACACCTATATTTATTTAATCAGCCCAGCACAGAAATCGAATTTAATTATGATTTTTTTTTTCATTACAGAAAGACTGTCTAGATTAGAATTCATCCTATGAGTAAGTTTTAGATTCTACATAAGTAGAGAACTTACTCATTCGTTAGCATTGGCTCATTAAAAATTGTCTTCAAGTATGTAAACTTACTGCAATATTAAAAATAAAATAATAATAACCAAAATTAATATAAGAATGTCGATTTTTTGCCTTAATGTAGCACTTAAAATTAATATATTTAAGTTAATCATTAAAGTTAATCATTAGACAAGTTCGGTGCTATTAATAGTTAAATTACCACATTATATTTTGAACATTTGTTGAAATAATAACCGGGGCCTCAATAACATTTTTAGAAACAGTTAAAAATAACATTAATTGTGATTTTCAGTATGAGAGTGAAAGAAAAGCAATTTATAACTATAAGTTTTTATGAGTTTTCAAAACCTTTTTTAGTATTCAAATCTCCGTGGAAAAGGTGATTTTAAGGTCACAACAGCAAATTTTTGGTTTTGTATTGAAACCTGTTTTGGTAAAAAATGGAAAAGGGTGTTGAATTACACAAAATTAAGACATTCCGCGGGTAGAATCGTTATGAACGCTTGATTTTTCGGTGAAATCCACGTCACGAAGGGTTTGAAGTCCGACGTTTCGCTTCCAGTACTGGAAGCATCTTCAGGGTTGTGGTACATCGTGATGCTGACTCGAAGCAAACACAAGATATACAGTATACCGTTTGTTTCGAGTCAACATCACGATGTATCACAGCCCTGAAGATGCTTCAAGGTTAAGACGTTAAGCGAAACGTCGGACTTCAAACCCTTCGTGATGCGGATTTCACCAGAAAACTAAGCTGTTTTTAAGAATAACTACTCTGGGAGCTTATAGTTTTTAAAATTGTTGTTAAAACTGTTTTGAAAATCTCCTCATGGGAAACAATTTCGGTTTGAAACCAAAAGAAAAAATCAAATTGCTAATGAAAACCCATGAAACGTAGTAAATATCTGTTTATTGGTCTTACGTGACATCAAAAACGAAAATAAAATATTGTGACGTAATCGTTTTCTAAATCAAAAACATCGTCTTTGCCAACACGTCTAATCAAACATTTGTTCCTCGATGTGATTATGAACGCGGTTTTAGTTTAGCGATTCAAACGAATGAGCTCTTCTATAATAAGCGGATGGAAAACCAGACCGATTTCGTGGTCTTCTCAACATGTGGATAAAAAGAAGGGAAACAGGTATGGCCACAAGAATCACAACCAAGACGACGATAAGAACTTTAGCGTCCTTATCAGGCTCGTTTCCGTACATATCCAAGCATCGCATCTGGTAATTTCTCATCGCTAATTCGATCATGGCTTGACCTTTCATTTCTATTGGAGCTCCACAACTGGAAAATAATTATATTCATTAATTCGTTTAATTTTAGAATTTACTACTTTAAGTGAAGTTAAGCAATCTTACTACGTGATAAGGAAGTCACTTAAATAAAATCACATAATTTTCCAAAAAATTGTTTTATGCCTTTGGAGGTTTGATTTTGAACTTTAAAAATACTTACATAAGAGTGTTAGGGGCGCCATTATGTGTTTCACTCATAAGCTTGACTAATGTAGTAACCATCCATTGGTTTTTACAATCGCAAACCCAAGGGTTCGAGTCTAGCTTCAGTACTTTTATCTTTTCCCATCGATCGAAAAGTTCATTTTCTAAATATTGAAGCTTGTTGTTGCTCAAATCTAACTGTAAAATTATTCTTTATCAGTGATTATTCAAAAGTAAAAAGATAATTTAAAGCAACCCCTACCCTGCACTATCAAGCACTTGATCAAAACAGCGTATCAAGCATGATTGATAGACTAGGAGCCCGTTTGATGCTTAAGTCAAGCCTTGACGGAGATTGATGGAAAGTTTGAATGAGTCAAGCGGCTTGACGGAGCGTTTGATATTCTAGAACAGTTTTGATCAAGCATTCCGTCAATCACCTGCTCGACACCCCAAATCCTGATTCGAAACCATGGTATCTTACTGATTCACTACAGTCCAGGAGGAGCAGTTCATTAGTCGAAAACTCCGCTACAAATGAGTGTTGATGAAAAGATTGATGGGGTGCTTGATACGACCTAAGGCGACTTGAAGCTCGTGTCAATCAGATTGACGCGATGTTTTGATCAAGTGGCTTAATAGTGTAGGGGCTGCTTAAGTAAAAATTTAATCATTTATACTGTACCTTTTCGATGGGAGGAAACACGGAACCTATTTCTACTTGCTTTTCAGCATCGAAATAACCTGGCTCGACCAAAGCGTCTTCTGATATTTCAAACAACTTTTGGTTGTTAGCTATAGAGAGTTCTTTCAAACCAGTGAGATTGTATAGGGAGTGCTCAATTACAGAGGTTAGCTCACTCATCCAGTTTAAATCTAAAACCTGCAGTGTTGGTAATTTTGGAAAATACCTGTAAATAAACGTAAAGTACTGTGATATATATATTCCCTTAGAGCATATAGCATACATACAATTTAAATGAGTAAAAAAAAATGTAGGAATCAATCTACCTATTTGTTGGTCCTTAGTGAATTATTCATAATTGGCTTCATTTTATTTATTTATTTATTTTTTTTTTGTAGACCAACAAAAAAAAAATTAATTTTAATTAATAAAGAATTGTATCCAAATATCTTAAGTATTTAAGTGTACGCACAAATTCACTAACTTGTATTAATCAGAAAGCATGTCACATCGATGGTATCCGATTTTCATCAGTATAAGATTCCATGGTATAGACCATTCAAAAATCAAATGTATTTAGATAATAAAATGTAAATATTACCAAACTTACACTAGTCTTGTTATTGGATTGCCGTTTAGGATTAGATGACGTAAACCCCTGGTTTCTTGTAAAGATTTGGGAACATCTTGAAGGTAATTTAAAGAGAGGTTCAACACTTCTAGATTCTTTGCCGCATTTAACCAACCAGATGGAACTTCACTTAGCTGAGTGCTGGACAAATCTAGAATCTAAAGAAAAGTTTCGTTCTGCACATAATATTCAACATAACATTATTATTTTCTAACCGACCAGACAGAACACAATTTATTTACTGCTGAACAAATCCAGAATGTGATGAAAAATGCATTGCACATTTATGGGATATGGAACACATTTATTCATATTTTTCTCTTATCCGTTAGGGTCTTTTAATTTTCAATATTATCCTGACTCAAATTATAATTTCAGCAAAACACCGGACTTAAGTAATAGGAGGGACCGCGAAGTATACCGTAAGTCGGGTAATGTACTTGGATGAATTCTTGACTAGTACTTATTACTGAAGAAAGTACCGGTGTGGAAATCCCACACATGACTTCCATTAAATTTTGTGGTGTCAATAAGTGAGCAAGATAGAACTCAGTATAAACTAAATCGTACAAACAGCTAATATCGATTATAGTTTTGCAACAAAAATCCGGGATTTCACAAAAACGGCCAAGGTTTTGAAACATTAAGAGCCCACCCCCTCAAATTTAGATTCTGGGGAATTGTTATATTGTTATGTGTGTTATTTTTTACTAATTTTTTTGGGAATTGCTATCTATAGAAGTTTTCCGGGAGAAATTTTAAGATATGACGAACCCAATACATTGGGAGATACACACGATTTCTGTTCTAAATTAATCTTTTGACACTGGATTGTACCTATGCCCTCGACCGGTAGGAAAATAACTTTTTTCATTGTGTGTAGCTTTAAGTTAGATTTATAAAACTAATTTGTGTTCAACACTTTTAATTTATACAGGATGTCCCAGCTAATATGGAACAGCGAAATATTTCCGGAACCATGATAGATAGAAAGATACGGTTTTCAGGGTTCGATAATCGGTAAAAAGGCGCTTCCAGAACATTTGCTGAACACTCCGAATTTAAGCCACGGTATTTCTGTATAGTCAATGTACTATTAACAGAATGTTCACGACGTTAATAGTCATTTGTGAAACTAGTGCACAAAGTGGCGTTTTGATGCTCTCGAGAGGAATATTTACGCACTAGCCGCAGGCAAGCGCGGAAAGGTTTCTCGAGTGCAGCAAACTCACTTTAAGCTCGAGTTGCTCATTAAATTATTCCTACAGTTATTTTGCTTCCGAGCTTACCGAAGGTAACGGAAGCTATGTGATCGTTCTGAAGAACGAAAAAATTTTAGGTCTCCGATTTCAAAAATTCCAAGACAGAAATCCGTTTCAGACATCAGGGAACATTTTTGGTTCCTTGTCTGTCTGTCGGTCTGTCGGTCTGTCGGTCTGTCGGTCTGTCGGTCTGTCGGTCTGTCTGTCTGTCGGTCTGTCGGTCTGTCG
>KZ651225.1:2072284-2090184 GCA_001010745.2 Gerris buenoi
GTAGTAGTAGTAGTAGTAGTAGTCTAGTACTTCCTACTAGAACGGGTAGGACGAACCACTTGTTCGAACCTTGCAATTAGGCCTTCACTCGGGCCCTTTTTACACCCCGCGGTGGAGAGTTGCAGCCACTTCACACATCATACATATGTACATTGTACCGCCGAAGCGAGTATGATGTGATCAATAGTGAGCCATATAAATCAGAGTGTCACGCCGAGGAATCGAACCCCATCTCGTTCCACTCAATGATTCAGTGATGGCCGAGCAGAGGTGGTTTAACCGCCACGGCTATGCTACCTCCCTTATTTTGACTCTAACTCTAGGGTTATCTGAGGTTGATAACTCAATAGAGCTTATGTACAGGACACTGTATACAGTTAAGTCTCTATAGCCCAGCACATCCAGTAATCCAGCACTGAGGCTTAGACCCCCTCCCCTCTTGTCAAGTGTAAGATAAGATAAGATAAGACTTCTTTAGATTGTTACTCCCCTATGTTTTTTCTAGGATATAAATGACTTTGACTAAATAACTATGACATAGGGATGTTAAGTCCAATGTACTTTGGGACAAAGAAATATCACACTTTAGTTTTTATAAGGGGAGTAAAAGTCTAAAGAAGAACATTCCTTTGTGTCATATGTCAAGATAAGATGACAATGACATAGTAAATTGCTTGTTGCAGAGTATTTTAATAACTTGTTTTTTGACTTGTATTTTTGTAATGAGAAAAATATAGTATTTAAAGTGAAAAAATTTATAGAAAAGTGAAAAAATTTATAGATTAGCAAAGAAGAAACTTTAGAAGAACGAATTCAAAATTACATCAAAGAAGAAAGAAGTTTGGGATCAATTGAATAAGTATAAATTTATCTAAATTTAAAATTGTTGCTTCAGTTGTCGTTTTCCTTTGTTTTCTTTCATATTTACTGGGAATAGTAAATTTAGTATGGCAAATATAGGTAATATTCGTAGAGCATTAGGCCCAGTAAAGAAAAGACTAGAAAATCATTTAGACACAGCTAAATTATGGTTAGAAGAAAATAGAGAATTTGGAACACTAAATGAGGCAAAAAGTTTTTTTAGGAAAATTAGCAAAATATATTTAGAAGCCATACTAAATTCACGTTCTTGTTTTATGTGGGGGAAAGCTATGGACAAACGATTACGCCAGCACAATTTTAAATTAGAACGGAAGCTAATCGAAAACCTAGGATGAAGGGAATAAATTAGTAAAGAATTTAAAAAAGAAAATTGGAGGGCCGAGTACCTGCCCAAGCAGGAACCGAATTCAAAACTTTACCTATTATCAGCATTAACCAAAAAGACAAAAAGAACTAGTACTAGACACTAGACAAATTTGGAAACTTGGAAACTTATAAGGGCTAAATTGAAGTCAGGATGCAACTCTGCGTACTCTTTAGAAGTAAGGACTGAGGACTCATCTACCAACACAAGACAGATTTTCCGTCGCTCTCCATTAGAGATGATTTTTAAACTACCATCAGAGACAACATTCGTTCACTGCAAGAAGGATCACTCAGTGCCAGAGTGTGTCATATGTCAAGATAAGATGACTATGACATGGTAAATTGCTTGTTGCAGAGTATTTTAATAACTTGTTTTTTGACTTGTATTTTTGTAATGAGAAAAATATAGTTGAATTCAGTTTGATGTTAGAAAGCCAAAGAAATTAGTTCTTCTTATAGCTTGTATAGTTTATAGTTTTGTCATAGTAGCTGACAAATCCTTACACCTTCTTTAGATTGTTACTCCCCTCTGTTGTTTTTATAAAGGGAGTAACCATCTAAAGAAATGCCAATAAGATAACTAAAAGAGGAGGAAACTGGTAAAAACAGGGGCACTAGGGTAAGCAAAAACCATCAATCATTGTTTGTTCGTTATGCATTTATAGTAATATATCAGTAAAGCACTAGTCTTATTGTGTTCTGTTTCTGTTTTAATAATTATTTATTATCAAACTTCCAGTAATCCGATAATTCTCTGTAATTTAACATATCATGTCTCCATATGTGTTGGATTAGAGAGACTCAACTGTACTAAGTTTAAATTTTAAATACCCTCAAATACATATTTTGGTAGCTATGAAATAGTAAGTTAAAAAGAATTCTTCTTGTGTTAGCTTTGCTAAAAGACTGAAAACATTAATATTCATCCCATGAAGAAACAAATCAAATTATTTTAATGTAAGGAAAAACGAACTGTAAAAAAATAAAGAAATAAAAAAGCAATACATAAGAACACATTTTTGGTGCAAATGTGACAAAATTAAAATTATCAAAAATTCCATCTCACATTGGTGTTAATAGAATACATTGTGTATTTTTATTTTATTTTATTTTTATTGATGAATATTATGAATTTTTAAAACTAAGCCTAAACTTATTAAAATATAAACTTAAGGTTTATAATTTAATAATTTATTTTTATTTTAAACAAAATTTTTTACGAGCCCTCTACAGCCTAAGCCACATGAGAGGCACTCTTAAGAGTACAATGTATTGTATGAATAATCAATTCAGATAAAAAAAGAAAACTGGACTAAAAAAGGGGATCATGTGTACTAAATATTATTTTTATTATCAATTTTAACATTGTTATTTAAAAATAAAAGTATCTGGATTGAAAATATATATTTGTTTTTATGATTTGTGAGTATTAAAGTGTATTTTTTGGTTATGTACATTTTTGAAATAAAATAACTATTTTAAAAATGCAAAAATTAGGATTACATCAGTTCAGTTATCAGCATCATTAATATGTTCTTGACCAAACACATCTGTCAGCTATCCTAGTTTTCCTGAGTGTTTATTGAGACGGCAAGATAAGATAATATGCATGAATAGTGTAATTTTATATGAAGAGGGTAGCTTCAAGAGAAAAAAATAAATGTGAGGCATATGATGCACAGTAGAATGGAATAAAGAATAGGGGAGCTCGTCAATTACACAAAGAACTAGAGCGAAAAGTGGCACTTTGCTGCACTCGAGAGAAATATTTACCCAGCGGCAAAGGTTTTTCGAGTGCAGCAAAGACACTTTAAGCTCGAGTTGCACATTAAATCTTTCCTACAGTTAGTTTTTAATCTGTAAATAAATTGAAAATATTAGATTTAAGTTCTTATATTCGTAAGTTGGAACACTGGAGTGCAGTAAAGTAAAATGAGTGCGGTAAAGTAGTGAGTACAGGAATCTGCTGTTTTGAGTGGGATAACAACCACTTTATAGGTCAACTGTAGGAAAAAGTTTATTTATTGACACTTATTAACAAACATATTAAAATTTTATTTTAGAGTCTGTCTAAGTTTACACTTTAGAAAGGAAGAATTGTAGTTTTGAACTACAACTATGTTTTTACCTTTTTTTATGGGGAGTTAAAGATTCCTGTCCGCTGTCACTATCACAAGGTGAGTTTGATGAAGATGATGATACAGAGGAAGATGATGAAGTAGTGCATGAACTAGAAGAATCGGATGCAACTCCAGTATCAGTTTGCAAATCTACTTGGTCGGCAACCAAGGCTAAGTCAGGCTCTTTATTCTGTAAAATAAACACAAATTCAAATTGTTAATAGACTATACTTTTTCTTTATTTTTGTAAGTGAGGGTCGCTATTTTGACTTTAAGACTTTAATATTGTGTGTTGTATTAAGTACAACAGTAGTAGTGTTATCCTTTGATTTTAATTAGTTAGTGATAAAAGTACCTAAGTAGTAGTAGTCTAGTACTTCCTACTAGAACGGGTAGGACGAACCACTTGTTCGAACCTTGCAATTAGGCCTTCACTCGGGCCCTTTTTACATCCCGCGGTGGAGAGTTGCAGCCACTTCACACATCATACATATGTACATTGTACCGCCGAAGCGAGTATGATGTGATCAATAGTGAGCCATATAAATCAGAGCGTCACGCCGAGGAATCGAATCCTATCTCGTTCCACTCATGATTCAGTGATAGCCGAGCAGAGGTGGTTTTACCACCACGGCTACGCTACCTCCCCGATAAAAGTACCTAAAAGTACGGAGAACATTTTAAGTGGATTAACAAAGTGAAATATCCGTCTAAGCTTAAACCATTAAGCTAAGCCTGTTATTAATAATACAGTAGAACCTCGATAAGGAGTGCCTCAAGGGGAAAAGGGAAATAGTTTGGTTATCGAGATGCTCTTTCTGTTGAGGGTCGTGTTATCAAGGTTATTTTGGCTATTAGTCGTGTTATCGAGGTTATTGGGCGGGGTTTTCAAGTCTAGACTTGTTTAAGGACGACCAATTCCTGTATAGGTTCTGAGTTAGGTTGTGAATTGGACAAAAATCCGTGTTATTGAGGTTGTTTGGATAATAATAGTCGCGTTATAGAGGTTAATTTAACATTAATGGCAATCTCAAGGGGATTTGAAAATTGCACTTGTAATTGAGGTTTTCGTGTTATTGAGGGTCGTGTAAGCGAGGTTCTACTGTAGTTGTTTTAAGTGAAGAGCTATAGTGCTGAGCTATATTATATACTTCTATTATTTCTAAGATACAAACATAATCGTTGGTAAATTCTTAAAATCTGCTATAAATTGCTCTTAAAAAAGTTTTTAAAAAGAGTTGTTGAGGCCAGCACTAACACTAACCAAGCACATAAGTGTATGAAGATTCCTGTAATTGTCACTAGATGACACTACCGGTAATTCCTTGAACTAAGCAGAGTGGAATTGAGGTGACAACATTCAATAGACCCAGATCAGACAACTATCATGATAACCTTAACTATAAATCTCCGAAGAAAAATAAGGCCATTAAGAGTCCTGAAAATTTCCCTTAACTACTTAAAGAAAAGCTAAAATTACTAGCCACAGAAAGATGTTGCTCTTCTCCATGACGAAATAGAATCCTAGTTAAAAGAAAACAAAGCTATTTTTTTCACCCAACTTTATTTTTCTGTGAATATAACCGTTATAAGTGAATACAGTAGAACCTCGCTTACACGACCCTCAATAACACGACAACCTCAATTACAAGTGCAATTTTCAAATCCCCTTGAGATTGCCATAACACATAGTAATTAACCTCTATAACCCGACTATTATTTTCCAAACAACCTCAATAACACAGATTTTTTCCATTTCACAACGTAACTCAGAATCTCTATAACAAGTCGTTTTGAGAAATCAACCTCTATAACGCGACTATATACAGGAATGGATTGACCTTGAACAAGTCTAGACTTGAAAACCCCACCCCACCCCGCTCCCAACATTTTATTAACCTCTATAACACCACTGATAGCCAAAATAACCATGATAACACGACCCTCAACAAAAAGAGCAACTCAATAACAAGACTGTTTCCCTAATCCCCTTGAGACACTTCTTATTGAGGATCTACTGTATAACCGTTAGAAAAACATGGAAGAAGAAAAATTTGAAATTTCTTGAGCCTTACTTGCGATCCAACCACAGAATATATTGTTGCTGTGTAAAATCCAGAAAAGAGGAAATTAGATATTAGGGAAGAAATATTCATTAATAGGGCCTCATTCTGATTGACCTACAGATAATCTTAAAATTTATATTAACACATTCACCTGACTAATGGAAATTAACATCGTAATCCCGGCACGTCTGTGCCTCAGAGAGATTCACTTAACCCTTCAATGACCCACACTAATACTACGAATCATATATAAAAGGGAAAATAAAATAGACCACTTCAATTATCTAGGAGTTTGGTTTAACAGGAAAGGAGAATTTGAGGAAGCAAAAATGTACGCATAACAAAGTAAAGAAGGCACCAAGAGGTTACCTTCAGTCATAGTGGTTCAGAAAAAATAATGGAGGAACAAGTAAGTAATGTTTTCCTTTGATAAAAAAATGCAACTTTGATTCTTATTTTAGTACTGTTTTCCTTAGATTAAAAAAATGCAACTTTGAGTCTTATTTTAGTACTGTTTTCCTTAGATTAAAAAAATACAACTTTGATTCTTATTTTAGTACTGTTTTCCTTAGATTAAAAAAATGCAACTTTGATTCTTATTTTAGTACTGTTTTCCTTTGATTAAAAAAATGTAACTTTGATTCTTATTTTAGTAATGTCTTCCTTTGATAAAAAAAATACAACTTTGATTCTTATTTTATGTTTTCCTTTGATAAAAAAAAAATACAACTTTGATTATTATTTTACTTTTAAAGCAAATTTGAATGATGTATTACAAGAAGACTAAAATGCCTCTTATGAGATATAAAAAATGTTATCATAATTAGTCATCTATACAGTTTAATACAGGTATGGATAAGATCTCTAACACATAAACCTAGATTTAAATCATCTCACTATTTATAAAGAGTAAAAACATACCTTTAAAACTTTATACCATTTGCGGGCAAGTTTAGGTCTACTTCTTAAAGTTTTATGCCAGACCACAGGGAAATTAGTTCTACTACAAAAGTTCTGAGTTACAGCTACTGTCGAATCTAAATTTAATACTACATGCCACCAACCACCAGGAACAAACACAGTCTCTCCGGGTTTCTGTAGTATCTCTACCTGAAAACAATAAAAAAAAAATATATATATATTATTATAATGATAAATTCTTTATTTGCTTTAACAAGTAGGGCGCGCTTCACATAAGTACGTGAGGTGATAATTGCCGGTTTCTGTACGATTAAGTGTAATAGTTGCATATTCCAATTCTACACTTCAAGACCTTACAATTGATGTATACCATGCCAAAAATGCTTAAAAACTTTTTTTAGTCGTCCGCCATATTGGCCGCCATCTTGAAAATATTACGTGTGTTATTTTAATAGTTGCATATTCTTTTTCTACATTTTAAGACCTTTAAATTGATGTATATCATGCCATGGTAACTAACAACTTTTTTTTATTCATCCCCCATATTGGCCAGGCCGCCATCTTGAAAATATTAAATGTAAAAACTCCAAAATGTGTCCAGTTGCCTCAAATGCCAAGATGAACCCATGTGCCAAATTTTATATTTCTAGCTACAGTATTTTACAAATTAAAACAAGCCAACAGACAGACAGACAGACAGAGCCGTTATATAAAGTTTCTTTTTGTACTTTGTACAGCAACCTAAAAAATCTGCAATATGTTGTACAAATATAAAAAGTACAAAACAAATAATAAAGTAGTAAATACAGTTCAATGTTACAAATCATTAGATTCGTCTTCTATATTAAATAATAAACGTCATCTTTAGCAATGCTTGAATTGAGTACTAGTACAGAATGTTTTGGTTTGATTTATATCATAGAAAAGATGAGTAAAATCAGGATTAGGACCAATAGGGTTCAATAATAATTTTTTCTTTGATTTGACATTGTAGGACATTCCAAGATAAAGTGGGATAAACAATCAGGGATATTTACAGACATTTAACAGAGGGGCAGATGTTAGAAGAGTTCAAAGTGTATTTTTTGTTATTGTACGGACCTCGCCTAATATTCCCCCTGCTATATATTTTTTCCTTCCTTCCTTTTCGTCATACCGGAGCGATCTAACGAGTAAATGTATCAAGCTCCCGTGTGGCCGCCCCACCCACCGGTGTCTTATCTACTGCGGAGGCCGGACACCTGCGAGAGAAGAGAGAGATGTCAGTCCTGGGGTAGACTCGACTCAGACGAGCGTCAATATCTCATCAAATGTGAGTGCTATTTGACTTCCCTTTTTTTCTATTACTCCTATTTCCCCCTTCAAATTTATTCTCCCTCTAACATATAAAATATAGTCCAAAACTTGCCAGAGGAACGTACAGTTAACATATGTACAATGTAAAGTCTTATTAATTTGTGGGCTGTGAGCTTTAGTTGAGCAAAAAAATATTTAATCGGTGAAATATATATGATTTGGGTTGTAAGCAGAACATATAGAATACTACCGTTAGGTATTTGTATGTTGTTACTACGGATACCTCACTGTGACTATCCTTGGACCTGTTTTAATACTATTTTTTTTTTCAGTTTCTAAATAGTAAGTTACTTAAAAATTCATTTTTAGTTTTTTAAAAAAATAAAGAAATAGGTGATTCATGAAAATTTTTAATACGAAATTATGTGCAAATTAGGTCCTCTACTTATTATACTAATAAGAAGGGACACAATTTTACTTTCAGGTAACTGTTCACAGTAATTTTTGCAACTTTTTCAGTCAAATTTCTTACAACTAAGATTTAGAAAAATTATTATTATGAAAAATACTAGGCATACGGGGATGTCTATTTTTATCAATTCAATTCCCCCTCCAACCAATGTGTTAAAACAATACTGACATTATCATGTCTTTCTATTTAATAGTACATTAAGCGTCGAGTGTGGAGTTTGCACCCGAGCGGCAGCGAGGGTAGTAAAACCACACAAGCAATGCAAAACGCTGTTTTCGCACGAGTTGGGTACCGTACTTTATCTACGATTGTTAGATTTTTAATAATAAATACAGAAAAAAAAATTAATAAACTTCCTGTATGTAAGCTCTTATTTCTCTTTTGATAAAGATTACATCAATTCATTAGTTGTATTTTGTGCCAAATTAATTATTTCGGAAGACGTATTATTCTCCTCATATTCGTCATAATCACTTAAATCACTCATAGATTTTCACAAAAAACTCGATACAAACAGTTAATTTGACTAAATAAACATCAAATTAGTTATGTTAAATGTAAGCAAACTCGCTAATCGTGCGTAAAGTTGAAGAATTCTTCTTCATTACCGCGCTAGAGTGGTAAAGAAGAGGAATTCTTCAAAACTATGAGACACGCATGCACAATTAATACAGGTGCGTAAAGAATCACTTTCTACGAATCTAAATAGAGATACAATGTTTATATTACGTATCAATCGTAGATAAAATAATTAAATGCCAACTTTGTTCTCCAAATATCCACATTACTTACTTAATGAGCACTAAACTGGGATTGGTGGAGTAATATTCAAAACTTAAGGAATTATATGGTACCCCTTTGCACCACTGAATGTCACAATTACTTGTCTGCCTCTAATACATAACTTAAACAATCATTTTTATTATTTAATTCTAATTTTCAATTTAGTGATAATAAACACAACTTTTAAAATGAATAGTTAACTTACTGGTTTGCAATCTTCGGGCCATGATGGTAACTTAGTTTTAGGATAAATGACCGAGAACCATGTAATGGCTTCATCCTTTTGCTTTCCACCTTCACTAGAAGAAGCTTTTAGTAATTCTCTAGGAGTGTGAGTGGGGAATAAGCACCATCTGTATCAAAAGAAAAAAAATAAGTATTATTATAACGCAATTTAAATGGGAAATTGTCGTATAATATCTACTGGGCTGACGATATTATCACCTTTTGTGACCGGAGACTAATGAATTCCACGCAGATGTTCCAAGAGGATCTATATGAATTCCGGTGCCAGATCTAGCAGGACCCATCACAAACCATCTATAAGGTGGTCTTCTATCTTCTCCTGCATATCGAAATAAATCGTCTCTAAAATACAACGGTATCTCATAATCTTCCAACAACTTGCACCTTCTTTTATCCTAAAAACAAAAATATAATAAAAGTTACACATAATTTGATATTAAATAAAATGACAAACAAAAATCAATTAGAAATATGTAATTAAATAAAATGGCGAGGAGCTATTTTGGTCTATTTTAAAATTATTATTGGAATCCTGACTTTTAAGTGATAGTTGCAATCTATCTAACTATTAGTGAGTGTATTTTTTTTATAAATTTGCTAAACAATACTGCTTTAAATAATCATTCTGTACTTACTTCTCCGAATCCGCTATCGAAAATATAAAGTGGGCTATCATCGGTAGTAGAAACCATATAATCCACAAAATATTTCATCTTAATTTTAACACTATAACCTTCATTGTCTTCCCCACATTTAAATCTTTGGTTGCGGTACTTTTTTTTTAATCTCTAAAAAAAAGTAAGAAAACAAATAATTTAACACAAAACAACAATGAACAAATATTTTTACTAAACTAGTCTTAACTATAGTATACAGTAACAACCCTGACTTACGTTATAAGAGGGACTCTGAAGTATACTGTTAGTCGAAGAGGGTACTTAGATTCCTAACTGGGTACATTTAACTACGGAAAATGGATTATGTGAGTAATAACTTTTATTGGTAAACCTTCATTAGAAAAAAAAATATGTATGAACATACTAGTAGTAGTAGTAGTAGTCTATTACTTCCTACTAGAACAGGTAGGACGAACCACTTGTTCGAACCTTGCAGCAAATTAGGCCATCTTTTAGGCCCTTTTTTACGCCCCGTGGTAGAGAGTTCCAGCCACTTTACACATCATACATATGTACATTGTACCGCCGAAGCGAGTATGATGTGATCAATAGTGAGCCATATAAATCAGAGCGTCACAGCGAGGAATCGAACCCCATCTCGTTCCACTCATGATTCAGTGATGGCCGAGCAGACGTGGTAAGTAATTTAACCCACACAGCCACGCTGGCTCTTTATGAACATACTAAGTAATTTTAAAAGAAAGAAAATAACACAAAGAGATGATAAAAAAAAACCTTTAAAATTGACAAGTACAATAAAAGTTATATAAAATCAGAATTGAATATAATCGAGAGCCAGAGTGATCGTGTGGATTAAATTCATCTGCTCGACCATAAATGAATCAAGGGCGGCACAAGGTCATGGGTTCGATCCCACACAGTGATGCTCTGATTTATATGGCTCACTAATGACCACATCATACTTGTTTCGGGGGCTAGTAAAATAGGCCTAAAAGTTGGTCAAATTGCTAGGTTCAAACAAGTGGTTCGTCCTTCCGTCTAGTACTAGGACCTTACTACTACAGCAACTATTTGATATACAACTAAATAAAAAGGGCAGTTTCAAAGTTACAGAATCGAGACCCCTTGATCACTTTTAGCAGCAGTGTAGGTTGTTACATAACATCAAATTCATGTGGTAATGTATGTCGGGATATTACTGTATATTCACTAACATAAAACATAGAACATTACTGTGACAATACTCGACTTAGAAGTTTAGATCAATTAAAGCTAATCATGAATTCCCACAAACATGTTTTTACAAGTATAAAGGTGCGTTTACACCTGACACTTCTCTCCGGCAATAAATGTCAAGTGTCAGACAGAAATCGCTTTGAGTGTTTACATCTGAGAGAAATTGCTTGAGATTTATGCCGGAGATATATGTCTGACACTTCTCGCAATGCTTAAATTTGCAGTAAATGTATGAAAAATATAATAATCGGTGTTTACATCTGTTGTTATAGAAGTGTCGACACTTATAGCCGAGAGTAGAAACATAAATTTTTCGGTGTTTACACTACTGAGATTTCTGTCTGACATAATTGTCATGCAATAAATGTCAGGTGTAAACGCATATTAAGCATGCAAACCAGAAAATCATAAACTCGACTCACATGAAGGGTCCATTTTTCGGAGGCTCCCCATTCTTTGAGGGAACCTACAACCACTACCGGTATCGATGGTTTCTCATAGAGTTCGATAAATTCTTCAGTCGAAACACAGTCGACATTTATTCTTTTCGTGTTATCTTCAACAATTTTATACTTATCGAAGTTGTTTGCGTATCCCAAATGAGTCCAGGTCCATGCTAAATTTAGTTCTGTAACATATAAATAAAAATGTATACATTAACTTTAATTAGTATTCAAACTCATAAGTGTAACATTAATTGCAACAAGTTTTTAACTCTTAAACAACGGTGGCTTTACCTCTTGCCCAGATATTTATTAAATTGTATCTTCACACAACCAACTAATAAAATATGGGAAAAAGTGAATTGTACAGTCCTGTTTACAGAATCGAAGTACAAAAATAATTTTATCGCCCACCACATGGAAACATTCCTATCCTGTATGGACGGGGGAAAAAAGTTAAAGTTCTATTTTACAGCCCTAGGGCCTGTAAAAATAAAGCATGCATTTTTACAGGCCGCTAGTTCGAGAAGCGGCCGCAGTGTGAAGGAAGCATTACTTCAATATTACTCGTATGTTTATAGAAGACCGGTTTCGACCACTTGACTAATTTGCAGTTATCTGTACAGAATCGCTTGCTGGCAAAATTTTGCTTGATTTATACACATTAGAGAATACAACCCTATTGTATATAATATAACCCTTTGTACACATTTGAAAGATCATATCTATATCATTGATACATTTAAGAGATTACGTCCTTTGGTCTAAATAGTAGGTACATTCGAGTGAGGCCACTCCAATTTTCTAACCTCTTTTCCTAGGTGGCTGGATAACTATAGATATACCAACCACTTAAGTTAGTAATTTTTTAAACAAAATATCAATCTCTTTTAAATGTTATTATTTATTTTTAGGTAAGTTCCACAAAAACTTGTCTATTTAGAATCATACAAGGGGATTTGTTAATTAGGATCCCTTCCTAAAAGTTAAAGGTGGTTACGGACCTCTCTAACCGTCTCTGACTTTTAGGGAGGACTTCTAATTAACAAGAACCTATGTAAGAAATATAGTCTCCAGTAGAACCCTTGGCTTCAATTTTAACATTAAAATTCAATGTGATAAATATATTATTTTAAACATAGTTTAATTGGAAAAGTTTTCAATCGATTACTTCAATAAATAATCGAATTAATATTTTAAACATAGAACGGTTGGTCGAAGTTTTAATTGCTAATAAAATATTTATATTATATTGCCATACTAGGTGTTTGATGGAGAAAATCAATGTCTGCTATTGATATTCTCGTTAAGCAATATAATTGTTATTCAAATTGTCTAAGAGGAAATGCGAGGAAAATGTTAGAATGTTTATTATGTGGAACTGATGTACTATAATTAGACCGGTTATAAGTTAGATGTCAACACTAGAGGTATTACACGTTCCAACCCACCTGTTACCTAGGTTACACAAGCCTAGCATCTATTAACTACGTACCAATCCTCAATAATAGAACAACCGTACAAAATCCTAAAACGACTAAATCCACAAACACTCTTCTAAACTATACAAAAGTTTGCCACCAACAAATCATAAAATAACTTGAAGCAATCACATAAAGTGCCGGACCTTGATAAATACTATCCCTTTATATTTCCTAGTTAAATGTCACGAGTGGTTTAAACTGGGAATAAAACGCTATTAAATAATTATGACATATTTCACGTAAGATGACTGAAAAATCAGCACCGAAAATTTTATTTTTTCGGTCGAAGTAAGCAAAGAACTACAGACCTGGACGAGATCTCCTTTTTGCATCTCTGATCCGTTTTTTAGTTCTTCGATCCAAATGCGCGCTTGAATATCCGGAACTTTTACTGGAATCGTTTTCCATAAACTGAACTTAAAACTTAAAAAATAAAAACAAAAAAAATAAAAAAAATAAAATTTGAAAAACTAGCCCGAGTGCTCTGAGGCAGGGCAGGTTATCTGTTTTGTTCAAAGGCGCAGAGACACGGGGTTCGCGTTCATAAATTCAAACGACTTAACCATATGTTTTTAATTCCATCACACAACCATCATATTGATAGAAAACATTACTCAAAATATATTATTATGTTAATAAAATATATTGTTACGCAATTTTAATATAAGCTAAATAAATCAATTTTAATCGGTTTATTTCTATAATAGTTAAAAGATTTAAATCCTTCGTCACTAAAATTTTAGACAAAATGACAACCCTGTAAGGTACCGACCCTTCCTGTCCTGTTTTTAGTAATTCCCTTGATTTAACATATAAATAAATAAATACTAAAATAAATCATTTAAGATACAGTGTATAAAATATAAATGTCCTAATTTTTTCCTCAAAAATATAAAAATAAAATTTTGATGTTTTTCCCCCTCCAAGATAAAAATTGGATTTTTTATCAGTGGTCACGTGATAGCACGTCATTATCACACAATCACACCTTTTATCTGTTTAGAGTTTAGATTAAAACTCTCCCAAGTGCTATCACAAAAATGTAATTTTTTTACCGGCGATAAAAATATATTGTTTTGTGATATTGTCTTAATTTTTTTTTCTCTGCCACATTTGATTTGTTTTATTCGTAACTAGTTTTGTATGTTTATTTTCTTTTTTACTTTACGATTTCAAGTTTTAACCGGGTGTTTTTATTTTTGTATGTAAGATATTTGTTTTTGTTTCGACTCGTTTTGCATTTGCAGACTTTCTCGTTTGGAATGGCTAAAATCATTTCTAATTCCGGTTTGTTCCTTCAAGTTATTTCTTCGCCGAAATTGTTTTTCAATGCTACCAGGTGATCTATAATTTTCTTTTGGTTTGAGATAAGATTTCCGTATAAGTAAATAAATGTTGTTATCTAATTTTGTGAAATCTGTTGCGCCTGATGTCGATCTGTCGTACCTCGTTACTAGATCCACTTTCAACGCGTTTTAATAATTCACTTGAAAACATACGTTTATTTTAACAAGCAGCGGTGTCCGTTCAAGTACAAAACATTAAATTAAAGAATTTGATTGAAGTTAGATTCAATTCCTATTGTTTTAAAGATGTGTGCAAGAACTAGAAGATGATAATGGACCAATATTCTTATTAAAAGTAAATACATATTCCACAGTGTTTTATGCTTATAATAAGAAGCACAGATGCTTCCATATAATTCAAAACAGCCAAAGCATCTCCTATACTGATAATACAATTAGTGTTTACTCTGACAGCATAGGAAAATTAAAGGGAGAGCCAATGAGAGCTCAGGATTTTGACGTATGACCAAAATCTCAAGCTCTCATTGGCTCTCCTTCAATTTTCCCAGGTTGTCAGAGTAAATACTAATTGTAATTGTAATCTCAGTAGAGGAGATACTTCGGCTGTTTTGAATTTCATTAGAATCTCGAATAACCGTCAGGCATGGAACCAAAATCTTGGCGGATAATCAAAAAGACGGTTAATCGAGAAAGGGGGAACCTTTTTGGCACTTCTTTAGATGGTTACTTCCCTTATTAAGAAAACAAAGGGGAGTAACCATCTAAAGAAGGTATACGGAGTATTCTTCTTTAGATTGTTCCTTCCCTTATAAAAACATAACTGTGATATTCCTTTGTCCCAAAGTACATTGGACTAAGCATTCCTTTGTCTTAATAGTTATTTAGTCAGTCATNCCCATGATGGGTACTACGGCTATGTGCCGATTTGATGTAAAAAATCAATAAATGGTATTATTATTATTTTTATTATTACTATTATTTCCTTTAATAATGCTATTTTTGCTTTTCTTTTCAGTGAGAAAATTGTCAAATACCTTGATCATCATAAAGGGGAATTAAACAAAGAGTTAGTGGGTTCATGGACAGTTCATGTTGGAGACATGGATCAAAGTTTACATCTCTGGCGATTCACTGGAGGATTCTCATCTATCGATGCGACCAATAAAATATTGTTGAATGAGAAGGTATTGTTTTAGAATTGGTCTTGATGAATTATGGTTTGAAATTGCTAAAATACTATATATTTTTGAACTAATTGGTTTCATACTTGCGACTGATTTATTGTTTTCTAGGAGTTTGTCGACTTGGAAACTACTCAAAATGGTTTATTGCGCTCTCGTCATCTTCAATACCTTCTATCATTCAGCTACTGGCCAGCAATTGAAGCTAGGACCGGAAGTAACATATATGAAATAAGAAGTTACAGTTTGAAGCCTGGAACTATGATCGAATGGGGAAACAATTGGGCTCGTGCTATAAACTATCGTAGAAATAACAGAGAGCCGTTCGCCGGATTTTTCAGTCAAATCGGACGTCTGTACAACGTCCATCACATTTGGTGTTAGACATTTTTAATTTTATATTATAAATTAATTGTTTACAAAAAATTTGATATTTCTCCATGCTTGTCATGTAGAATCTTGATCTCTAATCTAACATAATCTTACATCTAATCTTGACATCTATTAATCTTGACATCTTGATTTACTTTAATAAAATTTGACAGAATTGGTGAGAATGAGGTATTGCATGAATGATGCAGTTTTTATTTTGACAAAAAAAAAAAAAAAAAAAAAAAAAAAAAAAAACAACTCAATAATCATTATATTATCAGAAGAAGGCTGTATTAAAACAGCCGAAACCAGTCAATTGTTTATTATAATATTTTGTATGAAGACGTTGTTTGGTTATTGAACTCTACACCTCTTTCGTGATTATTTGCTTTCAAACATGGGAGAAAAATACAGTCGTAGATGCTTGTGGAGGCACTTAAGATGCTTTAGTAAAATTTAAAAAATGCTAAGGGGAAACAATTATCTTTTATTTGTTTTTTTTCCTAAAATACTATTATAATTATACTATTAAGAAGTGTTCAAATGCTTGTATACACTCAACATGCATTGTACTTCTATTCTTATCTACAATTTCTTAAATATTAACATTTTAAATGTATTACCTTATTACAAGAAAAAAATTGTTTAACAGACCTTTTTTACTTATGGTTATAATTTATTTGGTTACCGACCCTATATTTGTCTACACTTATAACATTTCCTTTGACTAAATAAGTATTAAAACTGAAGGATATTTAGTCCGAAGAACTTTGGGACAAAGGAATAACACTCTTCTGTGTGGAAAGGTATCCCTTAGTCCTTAGTCTAATAATTTATTAAGACAAGGGAATATTTAAATATTAGGTAATTGTTAATCAGGAGCCCTCCCTAAAAGTTTGAGGTGGATAGAGATCACCTCTAACCACCTCCAACCTCCTAATTAACGTGTACCTAATATTAAATTAATTTTGTGTGGGTAATCAAGTAAATGATTGTCCATTTTGTTATCCAGCCATTGGTTCAGTGTTTACCTACTTTTTACCTTTGTCTATCGTACATTTCATTATTGCTATTTGTCTGCCGTAGGTCTTTGAGTGTTACACCTGAGAGGTATGAATCCAGTGAAGGATGGTTCAGTAAACTTCTGGTGCGAAAAATCGAGCCTACAAAGGAGCCCCATTCCCGGATGCTTTCCGACAAAGATGTGATTTATGAACTGCATACTCACAACATTAAACCTGATTCTCGCACCGCATACCTCACAAACTAGTAAGGATATTATCGATATCTGTCTTTGGGGATCAGTATATTTTCAGGAGTTTACTGCACATAATTTTGAGTATTCTACCTACATTAGTTTAAGAGGAATCAAATCCATCTTTGAACAGTATAGAGAAATCTCTTATAGTCAGTGCTAAACAAGAGTTAGTGTGTTGACAGCGCGGGAAATCGAGTGACACACAGGTTGGCCAACCTTTCTAAGGGAAAAAACATTTATCGTTGCCTAGTTGGCCCAACCTTTTGTCCGGGAAAATCTTGAGCTCTCATTGGCTCCCCACCCCATTTTCTAGTTTTTCCCCGAGCTGTCAACGCACTAAATCTGGTTTGAGACAGACTGTAGTCTAAGTTTAGAATTAATTTTGGATGTTTATAAAGCTCTTCACTTTTGAAGCATAATTTACTCACTACAAATAACTAAAAGAAAATCACCACTTTGAGGAATAATTACCTAATCCCTAATCTATTAAAAGACATACATGAAGGTATGAAGAACTAAGAATTATCCTGTAAATATGGAATCGCTCCAAGTTTAGTGTCTACAATATTTAAAAACCGGTATTCAATATTTAAGCTATATGAAACAAGTAGGTCTTTTTATAAAAAGATCTAGAGGTTGCAAGTATGAAGACATAGATAATGTAGTTCTGCAATGGGTGAAAATTTAATGGTGCAGGATAAAAATCTTCCTCTTTCAGGATCGCTGTTTTTCTCTCTAAAAATCAAAAATTATCCAGTAAAATGTCTATATAGTGATTTTTTTTTTTTTTTTTTTTTTTTTTTTTTTTTTTTTTTTTTTTTTTTTTTTT
>KZ651225.1:2123698-2151841 GCA_001010745.2 Gerris buenoi
AAAAGTCCCCATTGATCCGAGTGCCGCTAAAAGAAATACGCGGGGTCAACGGTCATCAAAATCGTTTTTTGTGAATATCTCAGTAACGGCCACGTTTACAGACAAATACAAGTAATCAAATTTGTGGCTTAAAACATTTCCTACAAAAAATATCTTATGACTTTTATTCTCAAGTGTAACGGTTTTGCAATTTAACTTCTTATTTATCATGAAAAGTGCACTTCTTTAACACCACTTTAGGCCCAATTCACACACGAGTGGCGTAGTGCTGGTTTGTGCCACCTCTATATGCTAACTTATTGCCCAATGTACCTACGCTGTTATGGCGTAGTAGAGGGTGTCAAGTGGCGTCTCCACCACGCCACTTCGACGCCACTCGTGACTTCACACACAATAGATAGAACGACACAGGAAGAACAGAAAAAGAAATTAATGGTTTGCAAGTGGCGCGCCACTTCGATAAGTCATCAGTGGCGTGGCGGAGGCGCCACCTGAAGCCCTCCACCACGCCATAAACTGTGCACATTGGGCCATAAGTTAGCATATAGAGGTGGCACTAACCAGCACTACACCACTAGTGTGTGAATTGGGCCTAAGGTGGTGTTGAGAGGAGTGCACTTTATATGATAAATAAACCGCAATATCAAGCTTCATGCCAAAATTCAGCTTTCTCTTAATTTTTCCTAATTCCTTAATTTTTTTGTCTAATTGCACTGGACTAATAATAAACAAATAAAAATAAATCTATATAAGAAAGCCGCTGGCTTCGCCGGCGCCTCGTCCAAGGCGGCGCCGCATGCGGCCGCATGTCTCGCATGGCCCTTGCGCCGGCCCTGGCTGCAGTCACAGTCACTCTGATGATACAAAGGTATGTTCTTCAAATAAACTCTGTTTAAAACAATATATATAACAGGATATCTTAAGTTGCAAAAGACTTCCTTTGGGATGTGCTTTTGTCCAAATTGTATCCTTTCTATGTCGCCCATGGAGGAACCGGGTTCGAATCCCGCAGATGACTAACAGTATGGAATCTATACTTGAAATATTGAACTATGTATTCTACTCTGTTAGATCGAACAATATTAAATAACAATTCAAAAACAAAACGAAGAACCTATTATTTAAACTATTTATTTATATCCTCTTCTAATGCATATTATTGTTTATTCTATAAGAACGATATAATTAAATTAAATCGATTTCTTTTTTGCTGCCATTTCCACGCGGAAGGAATAAAATCAGCGATGCCAGACAACTGATTCGATGGTAACATAACATTACAAAACAGAACATAACATTTTAATATGCACCAGATGGTAACATGACTTATATGCCCTCAATATATTTTTTTATGTGCAATTTTAAACACTTAAACAAAATGTATAATCTCTTATTTCTTATTTATAAACCGTCCAGAGTAATATATTATGTATATTTATGGTACTATAAAAATGATTAAATCTCAAATGGTGGGTGATACATCAAGAGAGCCACAATGAATAAAAAAGAATAAGAATGGGAATAATATATGCAAAATTTAATATCGGTCGCAAGTTGTAGATTCGACAGATGCTACTCTCTCCTATCATTTATTAGCTGTCGCATATGTAGATAATTATTAAATGCCAACAACTTTTTATAGAATTCAGTTCCACGAATATAACATGGCAAAAAGCAAACTCGTGTAAGAATGTATTTGTGTGAAAAAAAAACTTCACGTGCTTTAAAACTAGGTATGCACGATGCACGTGGCGCTATAAAAACCAGTTTCTTTAGGGTTTTTTTATTTTGTCATTTTAGTCTCCCGTATTTCTTTTCTGCTTTTATAATATGTTAATAATATCATTAGCTCCACTAGACTGTATTTCGTTTACTTACCAACATCTGTTTGTCACAAACAAACTATATTTAATAATTAGTCATAATTACATCTATTTATTTTATATTCATTTGAAATCTGGGTTCCATTTTGTTTTCTTTCTTACATAAGAAGAAAGTAATGTGATGTTGCGAAAATTTAATTTTGGGATTTTAATGGATTTAAACGTTTTGATGTCCCCTGAGTCCAAAAAAAAAGGTATTTAAAAAATGTCTGTCGTATGTGCAGACGCGTGGAGCCTAAAATTACTTGGCTGATTTTGACGAAATTTGCCATACATGTTTAGAAAAATCATATCACGAGGCGGAATTGAGAAATTAATGTCAGCTCCGAATTTGGGGACCTTCCAAAAACTATGAAAACTTAATATTTCCCGAAAACAGTTCCAACGATTTTGATATGAAAAAATCTAAAATGTAGCCCATTTAAATATAAATCTAACGATATAAGCCGTTTTCCCGGAAAAAAAAAAAATAGATCCGGAGAAAATTGTTTTGAACGCGGTCGGAGAGAGGCCGGGTTTGATTCCCTGTCGAGTAGAAGTTATTTTTATGACAAATTTTGATATAATGATCAATATTAATTAAATGTACCTTCGAAAACTCGAAAACCAATCATTGGAAAATACTGAGCTAGGTATTGTGAACTGTGACTAAAGGCCCCCATATACGATTAAACAATTTGCGCAAACCTGATGTCGGGCAAATTTTGGCCATACACGTCAAACATCATGTTTGCGCAAACATCAAACAGCCCCATACACGATATACGTGTATGGGCGCCTTTAGTTTTATTTTGTTATTCTTATGAAGCGTCTTGCTCCCCATACCCACCCCTTTCTTGGTCTGAAACATTAACTTAAAGGTTTAGTACTAGGGTACTATATAGATATGACAGTATGAAATGAGCCGACGGTCAATGTGATCACAGAAAACGTAATTGATCTGATTACATCTCGTAAATCATATTCAAATGCTTCATGGTATCGGCTAATGTGGTGTTCATTTAACTTGTAGAAGATTCCTAATGCGATAAGTTGATGGAGGTTGTTGTTGTTATTAAACGGGACGGTTAAGGAGGAGGGGAGCGCATCGAGTAGAGTGCATCGAATCTCGTTGAATTCTAGTTAAGGTAAGAGTTGTGAGTAGAGGACGGCTGAGGCTGAAAGCTCCAGGCACTAAGGTATAAAAGGAAAGGAGGCCGACTTGAAGGGAACCGTTAGGATCTGGCTCTCCTTGACTGGAATGCAATTCTAACCTCCCCACTCGCCCGCAAACCCACCGACCTTTTACCATTTGCCATCTTATGAAATCGACAATTTTCCTTATTTGCAAGCTTGTTTTAACGCTTGGTAAATGCTACGACGACTCTCTAAACGCCGGCAGTCGGTAAGTAGATCACGTTGCAGAAGCCGAAGCACTGGGCTTGAAAGAAGACAGTTTCTTGTGCCGGCGACAAACGGATACGGCCCCACCCTTGTGGTATTAGTCATAGCCTCGAGTAATCAAGTTCTCCCTTTAGACTGAAGCATTTCCTGTCCATCATAACGGTTCCAGTAAAAGCAGTGATTTCTGACAAATTGACATCATAAAATTACATAAACGTAAACTAAACAAAACAAAATGTTTGAAAAATTTCAATTCTCTTTCAGTTGAAGAATAATTCTTACAAATTTGCACCTTTGACAACTCAGTTGGTAGTTTCTCAGTGTGGCACAGATGATCTGAGGGTCATTTTAGTTTTTTAGGGTCCGTAGGCAAAAGCCAAGGACCCTTATATTTTCGCGCGTGTGTCTGTCTGTCTGTCCGTCCGTCGCATGCTGTCACGGCTACACCTTTCGTCCGATGACTTTGAAATTTGGCATGAATATGTCTCGTACCTACCCATACGTGTTAAAAATATAGCGACTTAAAAAAAATATTTTCCAAAACATTTAGGGTAAAAAAACTTAAGGGTTAAATTTTTTTTCGACATCGTGAGGGGTATCATATTAAAGGGTACGTCGAGCTGATTACAAAAATATATAATTCTTAGGTTATAACTTTGATAGAGCGAGCGTAGGCACGATTGAAGTGGGTGTGAAACGTGTCCCCCTCTCTATCTCGCTTATGTGAAGTGCACAAAATCTGAAAAAATTCCATTCTTCGACCAAATGTAAAGATACCACTTTTTGGAAATTACGTTACGGCAAAATACGTTTATTTATAAGTATGGTCTTTTCGATGTATTTATATGGTTGTTTTCCGGTTCAGTGGAAAAAAATACTTTATTAGAAGTTTGTTTATGTGTTTTGAGAATATCAGACCCATAGGATAGTTTAAAGCAAGTTGTTTAGCATTTTAAAAATCATATCGATAGGGTACTACTTAAACAATACAGTGTGGCCTACGGACCCTCGCTGTGTGCTCACTAGCACACACTTGACCTGTTTATTTATATTTCATTTACAATTGTTATAAACTGTATAATTTAGTATGTACAATTTAACGCAAGCAAGGCTTGAGGTCTGACGATGCCGAAATTTATACTCACCTATATGATCCTTAAAAGAAATAATCCTACTCTTTAATTACCATTGTTAGAAAGCACTACCAGAATTGCCTGTAGCTAAAACTTCAGCTGTTTCAACCTTGAAAGGAATGTTTTCAAATTATTAATACACAATTTTTAATCCTAACTTATGAGTTGATTAAAAATAAAATAGCACATGTAAAGATCATGCATAATAACGAATCATTAAAATAACCTTCTTAACGAATTGTTAAATTTACCTTAATTGGTTTGTATTAAACGGCCAATGAAGTCAGCAATTTCTGTGCTACTTCAAAACATCCTTCAGCTGACTAAAGATCATAAACCATTCTTCGAAACCGTAGCTGCGTTGATAAGCGAGTTGTGTAGTGTATACACCCAACTAACTCACTTAGAACTCTGAAAATATAAAAGCCAATCTAAATGGTTTCGAAATAACAAATGTAAAAAAATTAATAATAAAGCATTATTATAAACTACTAATCGAAATAATAAATTTACCTTAATTGGTGTCATAAATCGTCGAAGGACTTAAAATTGCTCTTAACAGCCAATGATGTCAGCAACCTCCTTCAGCTGATTAAAGATATCAAACCATTCCTCGAAACCGTAGCTGCATTGAAATTGAAAGGGTATAGTTAGTTTAGGAGTGTTTAATCCCAACTAACTTACCTAGATCCCTGTGAATCCATAATTATTTTTTTACCTTTGAAGTTAAAAGGCTATAGTTAGTTTAGGAGTGTTTAATCCCAACTAACTTACCTAGAACCCTGTGAATCCATAATTATTTTTTTACCTTTGAAGTTGAAAGGCTATAGTTAGTTTAGGAGTGTTTAATCCCGACTAACTTACCTAGAACCCTGTGAATCCATAATTATTTTTTTACCTTTGGCTGATCTCCCTTATCTTTCGTTTTTTATTCAATATATTAAGTCAACCGGAATTATTATAGTGAATATTCAATATATCATGTTTGATGGAAAAACTAATATCATAAATGTACGTATAATGTGGATTAATAATTTGCAATTCGACTTGTAAAGATTAAGAATAATAAACATCATTCAAATAAACTACTACTAATAAATTTATTAATAAATTTGTAATAAATCGTGGCCGGAAGGAATATCTCTTTAAAGATGCATCAAAAAGCCAATAAAGTCAGCAATTTCTTTGCTAAATTAAAACCTTCTTCAGCTGATTTAAGTTTTTAAACCATTCTTTGAAACCGTATCTGCGTCGATAGGCGAGTTAGTTTATTAGTGTTTACTACCTACTACCTCACCTAGAACCCTGAAAACACAAAAGCCAATCTAAATGGATTCATATATGTACATTAATAAATATTGTGGTAAATACTATAGCCAATATGATTATTAAAATATGAAATCCAACCAATGAAAAATCCAATCAACAACTGTTCATATTTGGCTATAATTCAGTTTTAACCTTGAATGGAATGATTTCAAATAAAGCATAAACTTATGAGAGCTCGAATCAATATAATATGTATAATGTGGATTAATAATTAGCAATGAGATATAGATATAGATGTAAATATTAAGAATAATAAAGCATAATTTAAATAAGTTACTGACAATAAATGTACATTAATTGGCGTCATAAATCGTAGCCGGAAGGTTTATCTCTTTAAATTTGCATCAAAAGGCCAATAAAGTCAGCAATTTCTATGTTACTTCAAAACCTCCGTGGTTGTAGTTTTTGAGCCAATATTATATTTTAATTACCACAGTTTAAAAAAATACAAAAATTAACCATAGTTAAAACCTCACCCTGAAAACACAAAATCCAATCTAAATGATTTCGAAATAAAACGTGTAAAGATCATGTAACATAAACTTCTGTTGGAAAAAAATTTACCTCAATGGGTGTCATAAATCGCTGAAGGATAGTATCTCCTTTCTGTGCTACTTTTTTTCTGTGTTACTTTCTGTGCCACTTTTAAACCTCCTTCATTTGATTATAAAGATCTTAAACCATTCTTCGAAACCGTAGCTGCGCCGATAGGCGAGTTAGTTTAGGAGTGTTTACAGCACTTCTTTAGATTGTTACTCCCCTTATGAAGAAAACATAGGGGAGTAACAATCTAAAGAAGGTGCATGGAATGTTGTTCTTTAGACTGTTACTTCCCTTATTAAAACAGAAGTGTGATATTCCTTTGTCCCAAAGTACATTAAACTGAACATCACTTTATCTTAATAGTTGTTTAGTCAATGTCATTTATATTCTAAAAACACATAGGGGAGTAACAATCTAAAGAAGTGCCGTGTTTATTCCCAAATAACTCACCTAGAACCCAGAAAACACAAAAGTATGTAAATCAATTTTTATAGCCTATATGATTATATTATGAAGGATTAAAACTTAAAATTCATTTTCATGATGAATGAAAGAACCAAACTAACATCTATTCATATTTAGGTTCGCTTAACGTTGTTTAGAAAACACTACCAAAACTGACTATATTTAAAAAAACAAAAACTTATGAGTGCTCGCAAATCAATAAATTAATATATAAAATGTTGATTATGGGCAAAATTGGGAAAAAAGTATAATAATGTGGNCTATTCATATTTAGGTTCGCTTAACGTTGTTTAGAAAACACTACCAAAACTGACTATATTTAAAAAAACAAAAACTTATGAGTGCTCGCAAATCAATAAATTAATATATAAAATGTTGATTATGGGCAAAATTGGGAAAAAAGTATAATAATGTTAATATTTAATAATAATGTGGCTCTTTTAAGCTATTTCTCAGTTTAAATCAAATTATAATTATTATTAACACTGGGAGACAGACAGAGGAAAATAGACTCCAGCGCCGGGACTTGAACCACGGGCCTCTACATTTCCAGAGTTTGATTTAAATTAAAATTTGAACTTTCCGTAGAATGAATACTACCAAAAACTTAAAATTTGAATTGCTATTTCTCAGGTAAAGTGATACATTTCATTACATACTATAATATAGGGCCCTAAAAATGTATATTCATTTTCAAAACTTTCTTTGAATAACGAGCGGCGTCCAAACGCAACTTTGGACTGACTCCGCACACCGTTAGTTAGCTCTAGTTCTAAAATAAACTAACCGCTAAAGAAGTTGTAGTCCTTCAGCTTCTTTTACTACACTATTCTTAAAATTAGTATTGTTTTTTGAAACTCAGATTGGCCAACCTATGTGAGGGAAGAAATAAAATCCCACAGGCCACCAGGCCTGTGGGAGAGAGGGAAATGCATAATTTGTTTGTCAACAAAAGAAGGTTATTNGCCTACGGACCCTCGCTGTGTGCTCACTAGCACACACTTGACCTGTTTATTTATATTTCATTTACAATTGTTATAAACTGTATAATTTAGTATGTACAATTTAACGCAAGCAAGGCTTGAGGTCTGACGATGCCGAAATTTATACTCACCTATATGATCCTTAAAAGAAATAATCCTACTCTTTAATTACCATTGTTAGAAAGCACTACCAGAATTGCCTGTAGCTAAAACTTCAGCTGTTTCAACCTTGAAAGGAATGTTTTCAAATTATTAATACACAATTTTTAATCCTAACTTATGAGTTGATTAAAAATAAAATAGCACATGTAAAGATCATGCATAATAACGAATCATTAAAATAACCTTCTTAACGAATTGTTAAATTTACCTTAATTGGTTTGTATTAAACGGCCAATGAAGTCAGCAATTTCTGTGCTACTTCAAAACATCCTTCAGCTGACTAAAGATCATAAACCATTCTTCGAAACCGTAGCTGCGTTGATAAGCGAGTTGTGTAGTGTATACACCCAACTAACTCACTTAGAACTCTGAAAATATAAAAGCCAATCTAAATGGTTTCGAAATAACAAATGTAAAAAAATTAATAATAAAGCATTATTATAAACTACTAATCGAAATAATAAATTTACCTTAATTGGTGTCATAAATCGTCGAAGGACTTAAAATTGCTCTTAACAGCCAATGATGTCAGCAACCTCCTTCAGCTGATTAAAGATATCAAACCATTCCTCGAAACCGTAGCTGCATTGAAATTGAAAGGGTATAGTTAGTTTAGGAGTGTTTAATCCCAACTAACTTACCTAGATCCCTGTGAATCCATAATTATTTTTTTACCTTTGAAGTTAAAAGGCTATAGTTAGTTTAGGAGTGTTTAATCCCAACTAACTTACCTAGAACCCTGTGAATCCATAATTATTTTTTTACCTTTGAAGTTGAAAGGCTATAGTTAGTTTAGGAGTGTTTAATCCCAACTAACTTACCTAGATCCCTGTGAATCCATAATTATTTTTTTACCTTTGAAGTTGAAAGGCTATAGTTAGTTTAGGAGTGTTTAATCCCAACTAACTTACCTAGAACCCTGTGAATCCATAATTATTTTTTTACCTTTGAAGTTGAAAGGCTATAGTTAGTTTAGGAGTGTTTAATCCCAACTAACTTACCTAGATCCCTGTGAATCCATAATTATTTTTTTACCTTTGAAGTTGAAAGGCTATAGTTAGTTTAGGAGTGTTTAATCCCAACTAACTTACCTAGATCCCTGTGAATCCATAATTATTTTTTTACCTTTGAAGTTGAAAGGCTATAGTTAGTTTAGGAGTGTTTAATCCCAACTAACTTACCTAGATCCCTGTGAATCCATAATTATTTTTTTACCTTTGAAGTTGAAAGGCTATAGTTAGTTTAGGAGTGTTTAATCCCAACTAACTTACCTAGATCCCTGTGAATCCATAATTATTTTTTTACCTTTGAAGTTGAAAGGCTATAGTTAGTTTAGGAGTGTTTAATCCCAACTAACTTACCTAGATCCCTGTGAATCCATAATTATTTTTTTACCTTTGAAGTTGAAAGGCTATAGTTAGTTTAGGAGTGTTTAATCCCAACTAACTTACCTAGATCCCTGTGAATCCATAATTATTTTTTTACCTTTGAAGTTGAAAGGCTATAGTTAGTTTAGGAGTGTTTAATCCCAACTAACTTACCTAGATCCCTGTGAATCCATAATTATTTTTTTACCTTTGAAGTTGAAAGGCTATAGTTAGTTTAGGAGTGTTTAATCCCAACTAACTTACCTAGATCCCTGTGAATCCATAATTATTTTTTTACCTTTGAAGTTGAAAGGCTATAGTTAGTTTAGGAGTGTTTAATCCCAACTAACTTACCTAGATCCCTGTGAATCCATAATTATTTTTTTACCTTTGAAGTTGAAAGGCTATAGTTAGTTTAGGAGTGTTTAATCCCAACTAACTTACCTAGATCCCTGTGAATCCATAATTATTTTTTTACCTTTGAAGTTGAAAGGCTATAGTTAGTTTAGGAGTGTTTAATCCCAACTAACTTACCTAGATCCCTGTGAATCCATAATTATTTTTTTACCTTTGAAGTTGAAAGGCTATAGTTAGTTTAGGAGTGTTTAATCCCAACTAACTTACCTAGATCCCTGTGAATCCATAATTATTTTTTTACCTTTGAAGTTGAAAGGCTATAGTTAGTTTAGGAGTGTTTAATCCCAACTAACTTACCTAGATCCCTGTGAATCCATAATTATTTTTTTACCTTTGAAGTTGAAAGGCTATAGTTAGTTTAGGAGTGTTTAATCCCAACTAACTTACCTAGATCCCTGTGAATCCATAATTATTTTTTTACCTTTGAAGTTGAAAGGCTATAGTTAGTTTAGGAGTGTTTAATCCCAACTAACTTACCTAGATCCCTGTGAATCCATAATTATTTTTTTACCTTTGAAGTTGAAAGGCTATAGTTAGTTTAGGAGTGTTTAATCCCAACTAACTTACCTAGATCCCTGTGAATCCATAATTATTTTTTTACCTTTGAAGTTGAAAGGCTATAGTTAGTTTAGGAGTGTTTAATCCCAACTAACTTACCTAGATCCCTGTGAATCCATAATTATTTTTTTACCTTTGAAGTTGAAAGGCTATAGTTAGTTTAGGAGTGTTTAATCCCAACTAACTTACCTAGATCCCTGTGAATCCATAATTATTTTTTTACCTTTGAAGTTGAAAGGCTATAGTTAGTTTAGGAGTGTTTAATCCCAACTAACTTACCTAGATCCCTGTGAATCCATAATTATTTTTTTACCTTTGAAGTTGAAAGGCTATAGTTAGTTTAGGAGTGTTTAATCCCAACTAACTTACCTAGNCCTTAGGTCGGCGTCCCTCCACTAGAGACATTTTTATTTGCCTAGTTGGCCCGACCTTCTAAAATTCAAAATCCAACGCTCTCATTGGCTCCTTCTCTATTTTCCCGCGCTGTCAAAAAACAATACTAATTTTAAGAAAAGTGTAATTTAAAACTGAGAAGGATGTAGGCTTTAAGTGTATGTTTTGAGACTGAGACCATAGGCACTAAAAAACAGCTAAAATAAAATAGAAGAGGATGCCAAATGTGATTGGTCAAAGAGTTGATTTTATTGCTAAACATTATATGGATATCAGTGCCAGATATTTCTATCATGGATTCTGGCCCTCATTTTTTTAGAATCTTCAGATTAAGCTGTGCAAAGTAGCAAGAACAACGACAGTTTTGCAACAATTTTAATCCTTATCTCCTTTTTGTTTAATGTTTATATTGCTAATTTATTAGCTAAATTTATAGAGATGCACACGCAGGGGATATTTTACCCAAATGAAAAAAAAAAATATATATAAACGTATAAAATACAACATATAAGTTAGAAGTTATAAGGAAAACGTCTATTTGCGTCTGTTACGTTTCAAACAACCCTTCAGTTGTTTTCTGTTTGCAAAATGTTAAATAATAAATGATGGCGTAATGCTTCGTTAAATTAAACAGACATCTGTAAAACCAAACGTAATTTTATTTAGTACAAAAGTCAAGTTAAGTTCAGAAAAGAAAATTGCATATTTTCAAAAAAAAAAAAAAAATCAAAAGCCACCGCTAAATAATTCCTACTGTGCGAATAACTTATACGCCGTAAAGTAACGCCAATCATTAAAAAGGGGGAAAAATGATAACACACTTGATAAAAATAATAGCTATGTCTTATCTACGAGGTGGCCTCTTTACTATAAACGTGAAATATAAATATGTACTGTTAATTGTCTTTTATATCGTAGTTCAGTTCATTATGCATGCATAAAACAAGCTAATGATAACACCTTTCTTATCAGTGCCTCTATGGAAGACATTTTACTTTTAACATTAAAGTTACAACGAAAAAAAAACATAAAATATTTGTGATATAACCTTCAGGTATTTAAAACATTTTATTTTTAGAATTTTAAGCTCGTGGAATTTATGAAGCACAGTACAACTCTACGATTACATGTATACATATGTTTATATTATAATATATTTTGTTAATTAGTTAAATGACAATAGGTAATTAGTAAGTTAGAACTTTCGACTTTCATACTTTTTCAATATTTATAAAATTTTAAAATAAAACCCAAAAGTTGTACTACGATCCCTTTTTTTAGGGTCCGTAGGCAGAACCATGGACCCTTATATTTTCCTGCGTGTTTGTCTGTTTGTCCGTCTGTCCGCCGCCTGCTCTCACGGCTACACCTTTTGTTCGATCACTTTCAAATTTGGCGTATACGTGTACGTTGTATGTACCTACCCACACAATTTATAAATTGTAGCAACTTAAAAAAAAAAAAAATTAAAAAAAAACTAAGGGTTAAAAGATATGTACTTTTTTAGAGACCTTGTGGTGTATTATATGTAAGGGTACTTTGAGGTGATTACAAAAATATATCATTTTTTGGTTATTAGCTTTGACAGGGCGAGCGTAGACGAGTTTGAAGTGGGTAGGAAATGTGTGCCCGCCCCCCTCTATTTTGCTTATGTAAAGTGCAAAAAATCCTGAACATTCCCCGATCCGATTTTTGAAAATTCGATTTTTTTTTGTCGACAAATTACGTTTTTTGTAATTATGATCTTTTCTATGTATTTATTTGTTTAGAGTCCAGTTTACTGGAAAAAATACTTTATCAGAAGTTTATTTATGTGGTTTATGTTATGTGAATATCAATTTCCCATAGGATAGTCCAAAGTAGGCTTTTTAGCATTTTAAAAAGCACCATCAATAGGGTACTACTTAAACAATACTGTGTCGCCTACGGACCCTTGAGTGCTGACTAGCACACACTTGAACTGTTTGCTTTTTTATCTTTTATAATAGTATGCAAAGTAATTTGTCAGTGTTATAATTTTTTATTTATTTATCTTTGTCTAGCTCTAGCTCTGGACTACAGTCTGTGCCAAACGAGAATTAGTGCGTTGACAGCGCGGGAAATCGAGTGACACTGATTGGCCAACCTCTGAGGGAAAAAAATAAAGCCACTACATTTGCCTTCTTATATGGTTATCCTGAGGGCAAAACTTGAGCTCTCATTGGCTCCCCACCCCATTTGCTAGTTTTTCCCGCGCTGTCAAAGCACTAACTCTCGTTTGGCACAGACTGCAGTCACACATTACCTCATAGTTAAAGTTATCATTTTAATCTGCTGAAAAAGCTTTTCATCACAAGATCGTGTTTTAAATTTAGATTATTCGGAAGTTTATAAGTTTACAAAGCTGTGTGTTGCAGATGAAACAACTCTTTGTAGGTTATTCTGGGTACCTGATTGTATTCCTATACCTGATTGTAATAAGTGAGCAGCAACTGTTGATCTTAGGCAAGCTAAGAACGAGTCATTAATAATTTCTGATAGCTCTTATCACAAGCGGCTAAATTGAAAATTATCCCTGCAACGTGTTTGAAAAATGTTGATGTTTTTTGGTAAAATAGTATAAACAGTTAAACACATCCACGAGTATTATATTTTTTGCAATCCACTCATCGATACCTTTCATTTGATACCCTACTCAAAATTTAAAAAATAAAAAAATTCGCGTGACATGAAGTATCCACCATTTTTAATTTGAACAGCTGATAATTTTTAGTTCGCTATATTTTTCCTGTGTGCGCGTCAAACTGATCTTTAATACTTCAAGATTTCATGCTTATATCTTTGTTGGTTCAAAACTTATTGAAACTTGGAAACGTGCCGGGTGACAGACACAGAAACGAAACTATAAGGATTTCGTTTATTTTGGTTTAACCAACGAAACCCTAAAAATTGATTTTTAAACGAGCTATAACTGTCAATATTTTGTATAACTAAATTCCAGTGGTTCTTCCTGATTTGGAAGACATAAATGTCACTATAACAAATTTTAATAAATTGATTTCACATTCCGCTTAGGTAACCGATGATTGCATAATATTTAACCACGGATTAAAATAATTCACGGTGTAATATCGGCTATCAGTGCAACATTCAGTCTAGTTAAGATTATGTGCCAATAGTGACACCCCACTAAAAAAAAAAAAAAAAAAATGAAAAAAAAATAATAATTTGTATGCGCATAAAAATAATTATTGGGTTCTCATTTTTCATTCCCATTGATATTTGTTAGGCAACAATGGAGAGTTTGAGGCTGATCCCATTGCCCCGGGCACTCCGGTCGACTCCCACACCTTGCTCAATCCAATAGTAACTGACAAACCCAAATTTTGTAATCCATTGATAAAATATATCTATAACCTTAAATTTTTTTAAGCGAAGAAACTTCTTAAGGCGCAGGCGCGGTAGAGTAAATTGGCTTGTAAATTGAAACGAAATTGCATGTAACCAAGTTTGTTTTTCGAGCCTCGTCTGAGTGAAAGATTTTATACAGGTAAATTAGCTGCCGGCATAAGTCAGGCAGTTGATTATCATGTAAAAAATCTTTCATTTGGTCCAGTCTCGATCCATCGACCTTTCATTTAGCAGGCGTAAGTGCTAACTATTGCACCACGGAGGCTGCTAATTTTTTTTTTATACAGAATTGGTTTATAAGCATAATATTATACATTGTAATGATACAATATAGGTAAATAAATGTTGTTTTCATGATTTTTCTTCATTATTCGCTAAAATGATATAAAAATATTTTATTTTTCAAATTGTATTTTTTATTTATTTTTTTTTTCAATTAAATTCCGCACAACCCATTTCTTAATTAAAAAAAAATAAATTCATCAAAAAGTGCAAAGAGAGCAATGCATAAAATTACATTTTAAAATATTACACATATTTTGGTAAACTTTTAATTTATACCTTGTCATAATTACAATTTATTAATTCTAATTCTTATGTATACACGAGCCCATAGGCCTGAGGCAAAAAACTTTATTTTATATTTAGAAAAAAGTAAAATTAAGTAAATTAATTTAGATATTTATTTAGATAAGGTATTATATCTATTTCAAGAGCAACAAATCAAAACAAACATTAATTTTTATAGGAATAAATGTGGTTGCCTTAGCATAGCAATAAAAAACCCTTTCGAAGTGACTTGTTTGTCACCAATCGGGACACTTCTCCATTATATAAATAATATAATATACACATAATTATCAAATCAGTATAGAATAGTTTAAAAACATAAAAATTTGTGCAGTTCTGGTTGCTAAAAATAGAATTTTTCTTTATGGTTTTTATATGGTTTATTGCGTTTTAATATCAATCTATCAATTTGTCAATTTTATTGGTGCTAACACTGCCCGTAAACATCTTGTAATCTTTTAACACTTCAAACATGATGAATTTGATAAAGAAAAGTCATCTCTTCACTAATTTTAATTTTATGATCATTAAAGAAAATTCTCTACGGGGAAACTTTGATTAATCTAATAAACAAGTAGTTTTATTACATCTTATTCAATTTTTATTTCTGATATAACTTCTTGGATATTAATTGACTAAACTGCCCTCGAATTTTCTTATTTGATAAACGGTTTTTTTCTCAAAAAGACAATCGCCTTTTTAATCAACAGATTAACTATGAAGTAAACGTCTTTGCACAAGCTTTGGTTCTAAAGGAATGGATAATTTCATGCAGTAACAGAATCCAAAACGAGACATGAGTCGTAAGATAACTAAGAGAAGATAGCAGAGTAACATCACAGTATCAAACCATAATTTGCCCGAAAAGAAAAGAAAGTGCAAACAGAAAAGAAATTACGCCACGCATGAGTTGTAAAAGAAAAGATAATTAGTTGATATTTGCTCGCAAGGTAGTTGCCTCCTATGTGGATGAGCTGTTTCGAGATGGGGCGTTTATATAGTATAACTTGTGACGTCTCATTAATTCACTTTCAACCCAAAGAGATTATCATTTGTAATTATTACGTTAAGTTGATGCAAAATTTTTGTACAAAATTGCTGCTGAAGTAAAAGCAAAATTGCAACTTACCTAAATATGCCAAGATGTACTACAAACATTTAATATTAATTAATTTTGGTATTAATATATACATATACAGTGTGTCCCCGGATGGAGAATTCAAATAGCGTTAATCTGGAGAGAAAAATTGTAGTAGTTGGTATAATAAGTAAAAATAGTGTTAGACTTGAGCGAAAAAAAAATTAAAATCAGTTTGGTTAGTTCAAATAGTTTCAATAGTCAGCACAAAATTGAAGTTGTTTGTATGGTGAGTTAAATTAGTGTCAGACTTGAGTGGAAATTGAAGTAGTCGGCCTAGAGAGTTAAAAATAGTGTCGGACTTCAGAAAAATCCAACGGGTGATATAATTATAGTTCCATTATTCAGCACTAGATTGAAGTTGTTTGCATAGTGATTTAAATTAGTGTCAGGATTAAATTAGTCGGCCTGGAGAGTTATAAACAGTGTCAGACTTGAGCGGGAACAAATTAAAAAATCTGTTTGGTGACTTCTAATAGTTTCATTATTCAGCACAATATTGAAGTTGTTTGCATGGCGATTTAAATTAATGTCGGACTTGAGCGGAAATTGAAGTAGTCTAAATGGAGAGTTAAAAATAGTGTCAGACTTGAGAATAAGAAATAAAAATAAAACAAATCCGACTGGTGATTTAATTATAGTTCCATTATTCAGCACAATGTTGAAGTTGTTTACATGGTGATTTAAATTAGTGTCAGACTTGAGCGGAAATTGAAGTAGTCGGCCTGGAGAGTTATAAATAGTCTCAGACTTGAGAATAAAAATAAAAAAAACAAAATCCGACTGGTGATTTAATTATAGTTCCATTATTCAGCGCAATATTGAAGTTGTTTGCATGGTGATTTAAATTAGAGTCAGACTTGAGCGGAAATTGAAGTAGTCGGCCTGGAGAGTTATAAATAGTCTCAGACTTGAGAATAAAAAAACTAAAAAAAAAAACAAAAAACAAATCCGACTGGTAATTTTATTATAGTTCCATTATTCAGCACAATATTGAAGTTGTTTACATGGTGATTTAAATTAGAGTCAGACTTGAGCGGAAATTGAAGTAGTCGGCCTGGAGAGTTTATAAATAGTGTCAGACTTAAGAGTAAGTTGACAATAGAGGATAACCTTTGGTTATGTCCTCGTTCTATCGCTGTATAGGGACGCGACAGTTTCAAGGTGTGTCCTATAGTCGGACCCCTTCCTCCTCCGGTTGAAATTCCATTCAAGTCTTTGCCTTGAAGCATACTAGAATCTTGTCAACCAAGGACGAATTCTATACTTTCAACCTAGACCCTTACACCCTAAGGCTCCACACATAAACAGAGTGTTAATTATACTTGAAATCTATATCTTTTCTTATAACATAACCAGGCATAAATATATAATAATATAGTACGCGTCGAGTGTAGACTCGACTATCGCTCGGGTGTAAACTCCACACTCGCATGCAAAATGCCGTTTTCGCACGAGTTGCGTACCGTACTTTATCTACGATTGTTAGATTTTAATAATAAATGCAGAAAAAAATAATAAACTTCCTGTATGTAAGTTCGTATTTCTCTTCTGATAAAGATGACATCAATTCGTTAGTTGTATTTTGTGCCGAATTAATTATTTCGGAAGGCGTATTATTCTCCTCATATTCGTCATAATCACTTAAATCACTCATTGATTTTCACAAAAAAACTCGATACAAACAGTTACTTTTATTAAATAAACATCAAATAATCAAATTAGTTATGTTAAATGTAAACAAACTCGCTAATCGTGTGTAAAGTTGAAGAATTCTTCTTAATTTTCGTCACTAGAGTGGAAAAAAAGAGGAATTCTTCAAAACTATGAGACACGCATGCGCAATTAATACAGGTGTGTAAAGAATCACTTTCTACGAATCTAAACAGAGTTACTAAGTTTATATTACGTACCAATCGTAGATAAAATATATATTAATTACGAACGATTCTCTTTCTATATCATCGAGTATACAGTTAAACATTGAAAGACTATGATCAATCGAAAATTCCATCTATACATATTGTAATTTCCTTTAAATAATTAATATTACTCGATATAAGTTACACGAATTTATCTTCTTGACTTATTCTTCATTTGGTATTGCCTTAACACAATACAACCAAGATTGTCTTAAATATTAACAAATACAAATTGTTCCTTACTACAAAAAGGAGTGTAATTCTTGATAAACTCTTAAAATTTTTGCTCCTGAAGAGAGATGTGTACTCTAGAGGTGTCGCTATGCTTTTTGGAATATTGAAAAGTAAACTTCTTAATTCTCTTAAACTATTTATTATTTCATACTAATATGCGTCCCAGATCTCTTAACGCGTTAAATATGTTTGATGCGTATTTGTGTTTAATGGTTATAAAAGGAAAATAAATTAAATTATTTTTGGAAATATGTATTTTAGTAGGTATGCCTATTATTAAAATATATACTTTAAAAAAAAAAAAGTAGGTATATATATCCGAATTTTAAAGTGTTAAGTCAAAATGTGTTTATCTAGGATATTATTACTGTACAGAAAAAATCAAATTAAAAGAAAAATTGAAGAAACCATTTTTCCTTTCATACGCAGGTTCTCTATGCTATAACTATAACTCAAAATTGACAAATCGTACAAAATTAACTATAATAATACGAAATTATCGAATGGATCCAATTGCAAATCTGTTGGTACACTACGTAACTGAAACTAAAAAGATTAATGTGATGTACCATCGAATCAGTTGTCTGGCATCGCTGATTTTATTCCTTCCGCATGGAAATGGGAGCAAAAAAGAAATCGATTTATTATAATATTGTTCTTATAGAATAACTAATAATATACATCAGAGGATATCAAATGATATATAATAACTTTAAATAAATGGTAGTAAGTTTTGTTTTTGAATTGTAATTTAATATTTTTCGATCTAAAGGCCCCCATACACGGTAAAAATGTTGGCGCAAACATTTTGCGCAATATTTGACCGTGTATGGGGCTGTTTGATGTCCGTATAAACATGAAGTTTGACGTATATGGCCTAAATTTGCCCGACATCAGGTTTGCGTAAAATGTTTGATCGTGTATGGGGGCCTTAACAGAGTAGAATAGTTCCAATATCTCAGGGGTGCCCCCGACCCCTAAACTCTATGATGCAACCCCCCCNGAACGTACCCTGACTGGTTTCTTTTTTCAACTGTAAGGTTTTAGTTGATGTAATGGCACACTAGGTTTGTTTAAAGCAGGCAGTGTACCGACTTCGGGATCGTCACGGGCATGCACAAAGGATAGAAGCCGTCCTAACCCATCCCGACTGTTAAGTGTGATACCTTCCTCCAAACTGTTCCTCCAACCCGAGCAGGGAACGTTTGCGAACCGTTTACTGTACCGTCCAAACAATCCTCTGACAATACCAAGTATTGGTTTGTGTATGACATGCGCAGTTATGTCAATCGTCACACATGTCAACTGGAACGTTCCCTAACTGTTTCGTTACCTTAAATGCTTTTAATACGGTGCGAATTATATATAGTCCTAAACCCTTTCCAACCTGACATGATTTTAATACAATGTTAGCGCATGCGTATAAAAGCCGTCCTAAACGATTCCCGAACGATCCGCGGGACGATACAAAGGATGGTAAAAATAGTGGGGTTGGAACAAACCTACTTACTTAGTGTTACATTATAATGCTATATTTAGCCTTTTGGCTAGCCCTCCAGATCCTGTTGCACAAGCAAGTTAGTAAATTACTGTGTCAATGGGGTCAAAAGGGCTAGCCGTACTTGGATCGAAAGTTCAAACACTAACAATCATCTGTATTTGATTAACAAAAGGGTTAGATAAGTATGATGGTGACATAATCACATCCATAGATAGCACTGTCAGATTCATAAATAGCGAATTTAGCTTAATTTTACTGTCACGACCCACCTCAATTATTAGTGAAATGTCTATCAGTTAATTAAGTTTCTTAAGGAAATGTCTGATCTTATTAAATCCTTCTTGGCCATTAAATTGATGTATAACAGGCCATGGTAACTATAAACTTTTTTTTAGTCCCCCGCCATATTGGCCGCCATCTTGAAAATATTACGTGTGTTATTTTAATAGTTGCATATTCTTTTTCTAAACTTCAAGACCTTTAAATTTTTTTTAAAAAAAAACCTTTTTTTTAGTCACCCTGCATATTGGCCGGGCCGCCAGCTTGGAAATATTAAGTGTAGAAACTCCAAAATTTGTCCAGTTGCATTAAACGCCGAGATAAACCTGTGTGCCATGCAAATTTTATGTTGCTAGCTATAGTAGTTTATGAATTGAAACAAGCCAACGGACAGACGACACCAACGGACAGACGGACAGACAGACAGACTGAGCCGTTATATAAGGTTTCTTTTTGTACTTTGTACAGAAACCTAAAACAACTTTTTTTATCCATTAATCCTTAATGTTGACATCTTGTGAGTTCAAGTAAGAAATCAACTGTGCTATCTACGGGATTTGAACCCGGTTCCTCCAGGGGTGACTTATATAGAAGGCTTTTGGGCAAAAGCATATCCCAAGGAACTTAAGATATCTAATAAAACAATTAGGTTAAAATCATTTACCATAAGGTTAGGGATGCGCAGGGTCTTGGTGAAGAATTTGGTTGCTTGCAGCAGAACATTTCTATTTCAACAGAGCTCTCAATTCTGGTTTGCATCTTTCTGTCATGCTCCTCTCCCTGGTGCGTCTGCCTTTTAGGTATGTCTTGACTTGTCGCTATGGCCATATGATGAGGTGAAAATTCATCAAAAGATAAGCCAAATAATGGTTTATCCATCTATAACAACAAAAAGAACATAGTATAGGTATAGAATAAAGTTAACTCACAACTAAACTTAACGCCTAAACAATTTCATATGTCCCACTCTAGTTATTATTATTTTTTTTAAAAAAAGTTCATTTTAACAATTTTTTAACACCAACTAGGGTAATAAAGAGGACAGATGTATATNCCCCCCTCTGTCGGGACCCTGAATATCTCAAGTATAGATTCCATAGGATACCCACAGTCCACAGGACCAGACACTTGGTCTTTTGGCACATCCTCGGGATGGTAAAAAGATTCGCTTATGGACACCTTATACGGCTGACCCGATGTTCTCCCTTCTAACATCCAGAGGACTTCCATATCTAGTAGAGAAAGTTTCAGTACATATTCTAGATGTCCAAAATGTCCTTTTTTTTAAAAAAAAAAAAAAAAGTTGTGACAATAATCTAAAAACAAGTAAGGCGCGCTTCACGCAAGTACGTGAGGCGATAATCGCCGGTTTCTGTACGACTTAGTTAAAATTATCAAGTGTAATAGTTGCTTATTCTTTTTCTACACTTCAAGACCTTTAATTTTATGTATAACAGGCTCATCTTGTAACAGGCCATGGTAACTATAAACTTTTTTTTAGTCACCCGCCATATTGGCCGCCATCTTGAAAATATTACTTGTACTATTTTAATAGTTGCATATTCTTTTTCTAAACTTCAAGACCTTTAAATTTTTTTTAAAAAAAGTTCATTTTAACAATTTTTTAACACCAACTAGGGTAATAAAGAGGACAGATGTATATTTTAAGTTCTTATTTTGTAACACATAAAAACGATATTTTGGCTACATTTTGATAACTTAACGTATCGATTTTTTAGTTTGAGGCGAATGCATGTTTCTAAATTGATGTTTTTTTTTTTTTTTAAAGAACTGGTTTATTAAAGGGGTGCCGAACTTTGTTCGTCCTTTAAAATTTAAAAACATGACGTAAGAGAGAGCTGAACAATTCCTTTGTTCCAAAATCAAGCCAATGTCGTCATTTAGCTGCGGGAAATTTTTATTTTAGAAAGGAGTTTTATAAATCTAATTAGGTTATTATGAGTTTCTTAACTCCCATTAGTAACAGTTCATCTATTATTATAATTTCTTCTTGTTCTGATATCGGATGTAAACGAAGTTTGCCATTCATTAAAACCATTCGACATAAAATTGTATTAATGCAAAACAGATTCTTCACGGTCCTAAAGAAACCAGTTTTAGGAAGTTTCTACCGGGAAGGTAATTTTACGTTTTACAAGGCTACGAACTCTATTTAAGATTTTCAATGCAACGTGAAAGTAAATGAATATATTCGTAAAGAGCCATATGTATATTTCTTCCAAAGATGTAAAAGAGATAAACTCGAACGAAATCTAAGTTAAAAACAAAAGGTAAGGATGTAGGTTTTTTTTCCCAGAACTGAATAACTAGAGGCGTTCGCCAGTTCCCAAGCACTTTCCTAAGAACCCACTTGTGAAATTCTGCCACGTTTTTTCATAACACGCTGCGTTGGCTTCCGCTTCAACCGCTTATTTTCGAGATTAGTACTCGACCAACGTAATCTTGGGAAGATTGAGTGTACAAGATTTACACAAAAGAAAGGAGATGAGCGACTTTCATTCTCGATTATCACATTAGTTTGATTTCAAAGATGTAATACATATTACTACAAAATGTTGTCTCTAAATTTACCACCATGAGGAGTTTTAATTTGATCGATCTTGTATAAATCAGTTATGCTTCATTTTATATTATAACGAGGCATCGGGCTTAATTATGTATTTAGAAAAAAAAAGAAAAATTAAATTAAGATATCTAATTAGATAAGTCATTAAATCTATTTAAAGACCAACAAATCAAAGCAAACATTTATTTATTATTGGAATAAAGGTGGTTGCCTTTTCTTCGCAATAACTAATCAATTTCGAGGTGCGTCGTCGGGACACTACTCGATTATATAAATCATAATAATACGTTTGTTGGATTGATATTGGATTGATATAAAATGCAACATTGCAGCTTTTGCTTCGATCTCAGTTATATTGTTTATTAGGACTGCAACACATAAGTTAAATAGTGTTTATTTTTAGAATCTTTCCTCCCTTCCTCAATTCTAATAGGGGCATTGAAATCCTTTCTTTATACTCAAGGACATTACGGCACCTTATTGCAGAATGAGAAGTTGTTTTTAAAAACAAAGACCTCGGATAATTGCACCACCCTATTTGTCCATGCTATTATATTTAATTTATAATCGACTTGCTTTGAGGTCCTTCAAATAGCTTCGTAGGCCCTATCCTTAATACAAAGAGATATGAATATTAGTATTATAGCGGGATTGTTAAATATTTGTATTTGGTGGCTTTGTGTTTTATGGAGTTGCCGCTTGGGGCGCTGAAGTAGTATTGTTATTGCAAGGATCTTATAAAATAGGGATGGAGCACTAAGTTTACCATCTCGGTAAAAAAGTGTCGGCAAGAAATTGGAAATATCTGCATAAAATTACGACTGCGCAAGCTCAGAACTTTTAAGTGGTACGAATATCTTCCCGACTGTTATCCATAGTTTATTTTGAATGAAAGGTTATAATCTAACATTTTTTAAATCAAGTTTTAAATTAAATTTTTTCTTGTTTTAGGTTTTTTTAATATTAATTTACAGTTTTACTTTAATTTATATTAATTAAATTTAATTTTTAGAATAGTTTTTAATAATCGAATAATTAATATTAATTAATTTAGATTTGGATACGGGTTATTTCTATTGCAGAATAGGATTTTATTCGACGAAATTGTCAGTTTACCTTTTCAAAAAATGTATAGTGCATATAAAAAAATGATACATATACAATTTTAAAAAGTTTGACGTAAATATTATACATATTTTTATAAAATAATAAATATAAAACGGGAGTGGAAGAAAATTTAGTTTTAAAAATAACATATCTGATCGAATTCTTCTTTATCTTATATAAGTTATAACCGTAAGGGAAGGAAATCTATCCCACTAAAAGTCAGATTATCTAAAATTTTGACTTTTAACACTCAGATTGGCCAACCTAAATGATGAAAAAAATAAAGTCACTAGGCCTGTAGGAGGGGTGGGGCCGGTGACATTTTTGTTTGCCTAGTTGGCCCGACCTTCTAGAATTCGAAATCCTGACTTCTCATTGGATCCCCACGGATTTACCCGCGCTGTCAAAAGTCAAACTTTTGATAATCTGACTGTAGATTTTCCAAATTCTTGGCGACACTTACATAATTTTATAAGAATGTTATTGATAATACGTTCTCTAGTTCTCTTAACAATAACAAAGTTTTGATTTGAGTTCTGGCAAGAGGGTTTTAACAGTTTTGAGTGTTTCTTTTAAGGTTTAACGGCCCAGGACTTTATTATTTGTGTTTTTGGGAGTTTAATAGAACGTTATAAAACAAATATGTTGAAAATTACACCTCTACCAGAATTTAAGGACCTGAACTTTTTATTCTGGAAATATCGTTGGAAGAGAAAGGATTCAAATATTGCGTACGTTACATACTATATTTTTCTTAAGAAGAAAATAAATAATTAGGGAACAGCTTTATGTACACTACGGTTCCCAAGCCTAAGTCCGCGACGTATCATACTGTTGTAACAATGTAACGTTATCACTCTTGTATAATTTAATATTTAGGTAGAAACATAGTTAGAGGTTCCTATCAATTTGTTGGCTGGGCTTTTAAATACGGTTTTCAAGCCCACAACGACCAGTGTACACTTCGAAATCTAGATGTATTGAATAGATTTTGCCAAACGAGAGTTAGTGCGTTGACAGCGCGGGGAAAAACTAGCAAATGGGGTGAGGAGCCAATGAGAGCTCCTGATTTTCCCGGCAGGTCGGGCCAACTAGGCAAAGATAAATGTTTTTTCCCTTAGAGAGGTTGGCAAATCTGTGTCGCTCGATTTCCCGCACTGTCTAACGCACTAATTCCCGTTTGGGACAAAAATAATGTCACCAGTCCCATGCCTCCTACAGGCATATTGGATTTATTTTTTCCTCATTTACCTTTACCAATCTGAGTGTCAAAAGTAATAACTTGCAAAAAACAGACGTTTGGAAAGACAGTTTGTTCTCCTAGACAACCCGCCCGCATTCGTACATCTTCAGTTGATTAAGCTGTCGACCCAAGCTGTGGCAACCGAGTTTAAAATACGGTTACCCCAGCTAGTTAACCATAACGTTACCTTTGTGGAGCTAAATTTAAATTTTTAAAAGAATTGTTTACTTCACTGTAAAGTGACGTTTTATTTGCTACTACTCAGAAACTTTTTTTATAAAAAATAAAGCTTTTAAACGTGAGCACTCATTATTGCTTTACATACAAACCAAACCCAGTCTATATTTATAACCTGGTCCATAGCTTATAACGGAGTTATGTTTGTAGCGTTGTCTACTCCTTTAGCAACTCTAAAATAATAGACTTTGGGGCTTCTGACAATTTATTTTATTTAGTCGATGCATGTAAATATTAGTGATGCCAAGAATATTATAACTCCTATCAAAACTAAAATAGAAAATGGCACAATTTTTGAGGCTGGCAGTAGAGGAGTTATGAAGTGTGTATGCAGAAATAAAATTATAAGTATAGATGATTTGATGGTACTGAATTTGATGTATCATTTACTCAGTGAAATAATTTTGTTTTAGCAGGAACCATTTTATTTTTACACAGGATTAAGCCAAACATGTGTTGCTTTCTGGTACATTAAAATGTATACTAAACCCGCAAAACACGGGGGGCTTTAGCCCCCCCCCCAGAACTTTTGACTTAGGATCGCCACTGGTCTATTTCCCATTGTTAATAATAATTATAATTTGATTTAAATTAAAATTTAAACGTTCCGTAGTATGAGTACTACCAAAAACTTAAAAAATTGAATTTCTAATTGATTGTACTAAGTACAGGTACTAATTGAGTACTTTATAATTACAAGCGTATTTCTCGGTCTAGTTCTATTGTCGTTTCTTGACTTCTAAGACTTGTGGAAAAATTTGAAAAAGCTTAATTCAGGATTAGGTATCGATATTGTCAGGTGAAAGTATTCTTCTGTGTAGCTTAACTGGTTAGAGCACCCGCACACTGGAAATGAGGGGGAGGTCCGTGGTTCGAATCCCGGCGCAGAGGTCTATTTTTCTCTGACTGTCTCCCTTTGTAAATAGTAATTATAATTTGATTTAAAATAATTATAATTTGATTGCAAAACAAATAAAAATTCAAAAATTTAATCGTGATAAAAATTTGATTAACCCATACCATAAAACCTCAAAAAACAAAACTGCATTATTATCTACAAACTATGAGCTTTGGGACAGAATTGGTCATTTAAATAAAGTGAAAAGTGTGTAAACCACGTAAGGAAAGAAATCCCCAGAATGTCATCAAGAAAAGGGTTCATACACTGTGATATTGGAGGGCCGATATGATAAAGTATCGCACTGAAGACAGAGAAAATGTTTCCTTTTAAAAAAGCAATATTTCATTGGATTCATTGTATCCTCTTGATGGAAGTTTCCGTTCATCGTATATTGAAGCTGAATTTCATCTCTTTTAATTGTTGCTCACAATTTTACTAATATAATTTAAATAACTGAGTTATTATGCTGTCTATATTTCGATTGGTTATAATAGTGAGCTGTAGAAATGTTTGGGGCCAACCTGCATTTGTTTTTATTCATAATGCACAAATTCTCAGGACACCCCATGCCCTGATTCAAAACTTGCGACAAAAAGGGAAATTAATTGAAATATAAATACATAGTTATACATGTGCAATTAGTTAGAAAATAACTGCCTTGAACTAGTAAAGTAAAATCCAAATTGACATGCATGTATGAGATTTTCCGCATGGTGGCAATGGACATTTTGTACCACTGTAGAATCTCACTTACACGACCCTCAATAACACAACAACCTCAATAACAAGTGCAATTTTCAAATCCCCTTGAGATTGCCATAACACATAATGCTAAATTACCTCTATAACGCAACTATTATTATCCAAACAACCTCAATAACACGGATTTTTTTTCTAATTCACAACATAACTCAGAACCTCTATAACAAGTCGTTTTGAGAAATCAACCTCTATAACACGGGATTTTTTCCAATTCACAACATAACTCAGAACCTCTATAACAAGTCGTTTCGAGAAGTCAACCTCTATAACACGACTCTACACAAGAATGAGGTACCTTGAACAAGTCTAGACTTGAAAACCCCGCCCATTAACCTCGATAATACGACTGATAGCCAAAATAACCTTGATAACATGACCCTCGACAAAAAAAACACCTAGATAACAAGACTGTTTCCCTTATCCCCTTGAGACACTACTTATCGAGGCTCTACTGTAGTTGTTAGTCTAATCCGGTATGGCACCACAACACCTCCAGTTATCCTTCTTTGTCTACTTCAGTCCTTTCTAAAACAGTTTAATACTAAAAAAACATGGATAATAATAAAACTTTGAATTTTTGTTCTGTTTAGGCGTCTGTATAACAGTGACTGTGTTGGTCTACCCCCTCGGCTGGGGTGCTAAAGAAGTTAAGAAGACCTGTGGACATTTGGCGTCACCATTTCAGCTGGCTGAATGCTCCATGGGATGGGCATATCCATTAGCATTGATGGCATGCCTGGATGCAATAATTTTGGCAACTTTAGCATTCATTTTAGCTACTAGACATGTCAAACTTCAACCAGAAACTTCATATCCTCCCAATGGTTCATTGTATAAAGGTACTGATAAAAATTATAAATTTAATGTGATTTTTTTTTTTTAAATTCTGTATTAATAACACAATATATACTGAAAAAGGTCTGATTTCCCAGTCTCCCTAGCTACACCAATGTATACATGTATGTAATAATTGCTAATATGTATAAATGTACCTCTGCAACCATAATATGCATTTAAAAAGGAGAGAGAAAAAAAACAAACAATGAAAATAGGAGTAAAATATTCATATAACTTTAGAAAGATACAGCTTCTGATGTTTCTCACAGAATAATTTCTATTTTTATTTAATAACACGTTACCATTGCAGAGTGTTCCTAAAGTTTTTTCTTATGCAATTTTTTCTAAATTCAAGAACTTTCCTTTTTTTAAATATTAAAGCAGAAATAAACTGAACAAACAGTTTTATTCAATTTTTAAGTTTTTGGTAGTATTCATACTACGGAAAGTTTAAATTTTAATTTAAATCAAATTATAATTATTATTAACACTGGGAGACGGACAGAGAAAAATAGACTTCAGCACCAGGACTTGAACCACGGGCCTCTGAATTTTCAGTATAGCGCTCTACCAACGTTACCAAGTTGGTAGAGTGCTACACTGGAAATATAGAGGCCCGTGGTTCAAGTCCCGGCGCTGGAGTCTATTTTTCTCTGTTTGTCTCCCAGTGTTAATAATAATTATAATTTGATTTAAAGCAGTTTTATTTCTCAGGCGCAGCAGACTATAGGTTTATGATAAGGATGAATTTACCGTAGAAGTTAAAAAAAAAAAAAAAAAAAAAAAAAAAAAAAAAAAAAAAAAAAAAAAAAAAAAAAA
>KZ651225.1:2154453-2173218 GCA_001010745.2 Gerris buenoi
AGCAGTGCATTCTAGAACTTAAGTTTCACTTCTAGTGCTTGAGAGTTTAATATATATATATTTTTTTTTTGTTTGTAATATATACAATTGTGAATGTGATTATATAATAAATGAGAAGTAATTGAAGCTTTGTGTGTTCCCTGTTGATTTAAGGCAATGTTACTTAGGCCAGCTTCAAAAATAGTTATTTACGCAACAAGGGAGAGAAGTATGTTTTCCTGCTCGAGGTTAGGTTTTCCCCTGAGGCACCGCCAAAGGAGAAAACTTCATTAGCTCCCGAGGCCTTAGGTCGAGGGAGATAATCCCGAGAGCAGAAATACTTTGATCCATGTTGCGTCTTAAATTTTATCTACGACTAGTGCACCATGGGTAATAGCTATTAAGTTTGTAGGTATAAAAGTTTTACCAACAAATTTAAACACCTTAAACTGATATTTAGTTACTTGATTTATTAAAATAACAATTTTTATACTAAATATACGTTTAGTTTGTTTTTAATTTAAAGACTTTGTATGATAACCTAAAGTAACCTTCCCGAAAAATTAGTAAACAAAACTGCTAAAAAAACATTACTACCAACATAACACTTAAAATTTACCTAAAATACAGGGACGAGATATTTACCAAAATCAATTTTACTTATGAATCATGTATTAACATATGAGGGATTCATTAAGAAATATAACGTCGTAAAAAATATATTTACTTTCCATTATTATTAAATATTTTTGTTGTCAAAAGAAAACAAGCCTATCGTGAGGATATTTGGTTTTTTAACTTTTTTTTTAGTCAGGAGTTTACTATCTTGATAACAATTTTTTTTTTCTTTGTTGAAACACTAGAAGCTAGTGTAAATCTATTTATTCTCTCACATTCATCTGATTAGCTTTAATATGAATATTGCTAACTTTAAAAAAAAGGAAACAATATTTAATTCACTTTTCAAATGATTATTGAATCTGTACCACCTTAAATTATCACAGCCATATTGAAAAACATGTTATCACTAGCTCTACCTTTTTGGTGATTGTAGAAAATTAAATATAGTAATCTCTTGATATCGGCAGAAGTTATGTGCCGCAGTGTTTTGTGGATAATTGATGGTTAAGTGTTTTGACCTATTCTTAGATGTTTACCTAAAGAGCCTTTTTCTTAGTCTGATCCTTTATAAAAATTAGTAGTAGTAATCTAGTACTTTCTACTAGAATGGGTAGGACGAACCACTTGTTCGAACCTTGCAATTAGGCCATCACTTAGGCCCTTTTTACGCCCCGTGGTGGAGAGTACCAGCTACTTCACACATCATACATTTGTACATTGTACCGCCGAAGCAAGTATGGTGTGGTCATTAGTAAGCTATATAAGCGTGCGTCAAAGCGTGGGGGAAGAGTCCTCATATAGAGTGTCCCTCGCCCTGCTCCGTCCTCGAACCATGGATACCAATTACATCATCATGACATGGATCGGACCCACATCAAAGAGTGGGGGAAGAGTCCCCATAGAGGGTCTCCCTCGCCCTGCACCGTCCTCGATTCATTGATGCAATTCAGAGTATCATGGCACGGGATCGAACCCACAACCTCGACTTATTGATAGCTGAGCAAGCGCCTTAGTACGCTCGGTTACCCTGGCTCCCTATCCTTTATAAAAAAGTCCAAGGCTTTTTCCATTCTTTGAAATCTAACACCCTCATGTTTTTAGATCTTAACAAATTTTAGTGGTGATTAGGAGGACTTTCCACAAAACTTCTATTTCACCATGGAAGATCAAAATTGCGGATATTGATGGATTACTTTAACAAAAGAAAAAGGTAGAGAATTAGAACCATTCTACATTGTGTATAAAATGGTTTTCAATGTTTTTCAAACTTTCATCACAGCTAAACTTTGACTACTCTACTAAATTTAGTGTAGTATGTATTCAAGTCCACAATTAATAATAAAGTGTTTCTAGATAATGCAATATTATATTCTTTCAATATTATCTGAATTGTTTCTCCTCTTATTCTAATGAACTCAGAAATTAAACTCCTCTCACCTATAAAAAAAAGATATAATAATAAAATAGACAATACTTTAACTTGACATAATTTTAAACTGAAGTTACTTATGTCATGACTAACTTAAGTCTTCCCCACATTAATCTTTGGATTAGGGTTGGGCATCGATGTATCGGACTTCAAAACATCAATGTTGATCTTTCAATGTATCGGTCAACATCGATGTTTTCCCGGAACATCAAAAAGATTGATTTTTTTTGCTCATCAGGATGGTGGACCGATGTCGATGTATCGAAAACATTGATGTTTTCTTTTGATGTTTTGGCCAACATAGATTTTTGTTCTTTCGATGTCGATGTATCGAAAACATCGATGTCCCAACCCTACTTTGGACAGCTTGATTTAACTCTTTACAAAGTGAAATAGGTCAAACTTCTATCATCTTAATTTTATAACAAAATAATAAATGAATGGTATTTTTTTATCTCCAATATAGAGTCAAAATTTCTAGAAAATGTGGTTGGTCAATAAGAGTAAAACTAAGAGTTTAAGATTAAAATAATTTTTCTTACCCCTAGAAAATAAGCGTCTTAAAATAAAGTAAAAAACAAAAGACTAATCACATTTATTTTAAATACCGTAGAAACTTATTGTAGTGGACAGGTAAAAAAATTATAATATACATAATAATAAAGGTTGCTTATCTGGCTATATTATGAACACTTACGGCACTCTCCGAAAGTTAAAGACTAAAGAAATAAAATACTAACAAATCCAGCAATAAATAAATAATTTTTTCAAACCCATGAATGTAAGCAATCAACATAATCCAGGACCTTATAGTTCTAAAGATGAATGCAGTTTGTAAGTATGCATCTTTTTTTGTTAAGGCATGTTTTTTTTTTTTTTTTAATTTAATTAACTAGCTACAGTACCATTCAGGAAAGAAGACGTGTGTTGACAGCACGGGAAAGTTTGACATTTTGGGGGAAGAGCCAATGAGAGCTTGAGATTTTGGCGGGCAATAGGTTGAGCCAACTAGGCAAAAATAAAAATTTCTAGTGGAGGGTCGCGGCCCTCGAGATAACCGTTAAAAACAGACCTAGTGGCTTTATTTTTACCCTCACATAGGTTGGCCAATCTGAGTGTCATCTGATCATCTGATTCCCCGAGCTGTCAATGCATGTCTTCTTTTCTGAATAGCACTGTAGTGTACTTCAGTCAAGTACATGAACTTACATTTGCATTATTATTTGAAGTAATTACTTGTTATAAACCAGACAACTTTTAGCCCCTAATAGTCTGTTATAATAAGGTTCTATTGCAGAAACATTAAAAGTTAATCATATTTAAGGCCTCCGCATACGACCGACTTTTGGTAGGTAGTGCCATTATATGTTCTGACGACTTTTAATCAGGTCCTACCGATTAAACACACACGTGGTTCCAATTTCCCCCTACTACCTCAAAGCCCTAGAGAATCTCTTTAGTCTTTTCTCGTTTTTTAACATTTGCGGACATGGATATTGAAGAGACAGGAAAAGATGTTATTCACCCAAGTGGTGAGTCAAAGATTGCTAAAGGTAAATTTAATACCCAACACCTCGATCTCAGGGAGCATCCAGATAAGTTTTTCAACTCTTATAGGATGTCGATTCTAAGTCTCCAGTTTGGAATAACCTCACGATAAACATTTGTGAGGTTATTCTCCCACAGCTTCTTACTCATATTTTTGTCCTGATACTGAGACTCAAACATATCATAGAGCGAAGGTCTCTTCTTCATTTCATATATTATAAATTCCAGCTCGATCTCCATCATTAAAATAACTTTGTTTCTCAATCCTTGAAAACAGAACGTTAGAAACACAGGACAGAAGCCAGGCTCAGATTGACTCGACTGATAAAAAGTCGGTGGTGTGAGCTACGGCATAGTGTAGCACATGTTCCATCCCCTAATGACAATTGGGTTACAAAATAGAACCTCACCGACTTTTACTACGTGTGCTTATGGTTGTGTGCAGGGTTTTACTTCTCTCTATTTATTCCGACTTTTTGCGGGCCATGAAAAAGTCGGTCATCTGCGGGGGCCTTTAGACAGAGCTAGAGTCGGACCAAGATAAGTGATAATTCTATAAGAGTGGAAAAATTGAAGAATATAAGCAGTGGAGCCAATTAGCTTGAGATTTTTACTTAAAGAATGTCAAACTAGATACAGTAGAACCTCGATAAGAAGTGTCTCAAGGGGATAAGGAAAACAGTCTTGTTGTGGTGGTGCTCTTTTTGTTGAGGGCCGTGTTATCAAGGTTATTTTTGCTATCAGTCATGTTATCGAGGTTAATGGCGGGGTTTTTAAGTCTAGACTTGTTCAAGATCGACACATTCCTGTATAGAGTCGCATTATAGAGGTTGACTTTTCAAAACGACTTGTTATAGAGGTTCTGAGTTATGTTGTGAATTGGAAAAAATCCACGTTATTGAGGTTGTTTAGATAATAATAGTCGTGTTATAGAGGTTAATTAACATTATGTGTTATGGCAATCTCAAGGGGATTTGAAAATTGAGGTTGTCGTGTAAGTGAGGTTCTACTGTATTAGATATACAAAAATATCACTGGCAGAGGAACGTGGCCCTAAGACTTAAATTTTTTCTTCACATAGGTCGGCCAATCTAAGCTCTCAGAGTTAACTCTTACGTTGATCCAACTATAAGTTGTTAACAACAGTAAAATAAGATAAGTCCTTGCTGGATTTGCAGTTTAAACAAATTAAATCCTGTAAACTTAAGAGGAAGGGGGAGCTCATAAACCTTAATTTTTTCCCTAGGGTTTTTCAAAACCATAAATCTATATTTAATGAGAACTAATCTATCAATTAATAAAAAATTTGACATCAATTCTTTAATTGTACTAAACAAAGAAATGTAATATTTCAATCGGTTGGTACAATTTAAGTTATTTATATATATATTAGTTAAATAGACATTTATAAATATTCAAAAAGAAAAATATGTAGAAAAATAGTTATCTAATATATCGTTAAAGATAACTGTTAAAGCAAAATATTTTTATAAATATATTTTTGCACACATAAAAAGGCAAAATTTGATCAAATTAATGTTTTACATTATCTCAACTGCCTGTTTATTTCTACAAAAAAGTTATGAACTTTTAAAGTTGCGTGTATACAACATTTTTTTTCCCCTCTCAGCCATTATCAGAATTGTCAAAATGTCGATGAAACTTACAACACTTGACTACCCCAGAAAAACCAAGCATTAAAATAAATAAGCATTAATGAATACAATTATTATTCTTATAATTAATAGGAATAAAAAGGACATTTTGACATCAATTGTGTCAAAAAATAGAAGGAAGAAGAAGAAGAAAAAAAAAATAGATTAATTCTTCTTTAAAGAGGCTTTATGCAATTTGTTGATGAAACTTAACGCTTGATTATTCCCTAAAACCAAGCATTAAAAATTATTAGGAATATTAATAAGGGCATTGAGTAAGGAAGAAAAAGAAAAACAAAACTAAATAAAAAAGTGATTTTATCTTTAATAACAAATATAAAGAATTTAGGCAATCCATTAGACATCTCAAAATTGAAAGTGATGGACATGGTAAATACAAAAAAAATTAATAAATAATAATCTAAAATAAAAAATTAAAAAGAAAAAAAAAAAAATAAAAATAACTTCACTCTTCCGTTGAAACTGTCATTCTCAAAGACATGCCTATTAAAACCATTAAAAATGGAGACAATAGAATAATTCAAAGTAAATCATAAGGTCTAATCGATACCGTAAACTTAAAAATAGGAACAATTAATGTTTACAAATATAATGTAGATTCGCAAAAATAACATTTATCAGTTGAGAGTAATAAAGTTAAGTTTCAAATTGTAAAAAATAAATTTATTTTTTAAAAACTAAACTTAATCTCTATAGGAGTGAAGCCCATGAAACATAAATTAGGCAAATTATATGGGCGGAAGTAGGGAAGAAATCAATGTGAACACGTGTATACTTGTATACTGCACACAAGAATAATATCATTACACAACTAGATAACACATAAAATAAAATATAAAAAAATCTATAGAATAATTATTTTTACATAATTACCATATTTGATGACATATAAAGACACATAAGATGTACAATTTTTACTCTGAGTTAATATTTTTTGTTCTTTTTTTTATACACAATTTTGTATACAGCTGGTAGCTTATAAACCTGACCCCATATTTTTTTTTAAATTTATGATTTAAAATATAGAATCAGAGGAATTGGTGCAGTGAGAGGAGTGATTAATTGATAAAAGGGGTCACATATTGCCCAAATAAATAAATAAATCAAAAATAATAAAAAAAAAATAGGGAGACAAACCATTCTAACAATACTTTTTCTTTAAGTATCATACACTTAAAAAAGGTATCTCATACAGCATTATGAGACCTTCATTTTAAATATAAAAAACTTGATATTTAAATATAGATACTTTCAAGTTGGTCAAATACGCAATTAAATGCGGTAATCGGACAATATTAAGGAAGCATTCCCGAAGCTAGTAGCAGCCGGATAATGTTCCGTCTTACACAAAACACCAATTTCAATAAAATTATATTATTTTATTAAGTCTATACTAACAAAACATGCACGAACTAACTAGATGATAAAGATGCACTAATGTATAAGGTGAACTAATGTAAACATTCCTCGCTACAATCTTCAAAATATTTTATATAATATGAGGCTACCACATTATATTTACATAAAAGCTTTTCTTTTATTATTATTATTTATCATTATTGTAATCTTTTTTTATCTTCCGATATGACAATTGGGTTACAAAATAGAACCTCACCAACTTTTACTACGTGTGCTTATGGTTGTGTGCGGGGTTTTACTTCTCTCTATTTATTCCGACTTTTTGCGGGCCATGAAAAAGTCGGTCATCTGCGGGGGCCTTTAGACAGAGCTAGAGTCGGACCAAGATAAGTGATAATTCTATAAGAGTGGAAAAATTGAAGAATATAAGCAGTGGAGCCAATTAGCTTGAGATTTTTACTTAAAGAATGTCAAACTAGATACAGTAGAACCTCGATAAGAAGTGTCTCAAGGGGATAAGGAAAACAGTCTTGTTGTGGTGGTGCTCTTTTTGTTGAGGGCCGTNTCACTAAATTCATTTATAAAATAAAAAAAAGCTTTAAATTACAAAAAGAAAGAAATAAAATAATATATATATAATTATCAAAAAGTTGCTAAACAGCAATATAAATAAATAAATAAAAGCACTGACTTAACAAAATATAAATAAACCTATATAGACAGGAATTTCAATTAAATAAATATAGAAGAATCACATTCTGTATAAAATTATAGATTTTTAGAAAAATATCCATTTGTAAATCAATGGAAGCTAAATATTTTAATATCATTAGGAAATTTGATACAAAAGGTAAAAAAATGCCAACTCTGTCACTCCTAAATCTCTGTATAAATTGACAGTTCCGATGTTTAACTATAGCAATTTAATTAACAACTCATAAATCATTTTTTAATTGATCAACTAAATGGCCCAGAGACCAAAATCAGTCTTGTCTTTTAATCTTATTATAGTAGATCTTTGTTAGACCATCAGCAATCACAGCAACAAACCAATTCAATCATCGACTTCAATCTGAAAATAATTAGATACATCGATAATCAACACAAATTTGTTGAAGCATTTTTTATAAAAATGTAATGAGTGAATATAATTAATTAAAATAGTATTTAACTATTCTAGTCGACAGTAGCATAATAAGACTATCAGCATTTAACCTCTTAAGGAGTTTATTATGCAATGTAAGTAAAACTATATTATGCAATGTAAGCCCTGAGCAAGGGCCTGGTGGCTCAGAGGCTAGCGCGCTTGGCCGTGTGATAACGCAAGTTAAGCAGCCTCGAGCATGGTTAGTAGATGGATGGGTAAACGCTTCTAACCACAGCTCTGGGTTCAATTCCCGGACCGGGCCCCCGCTCAATGTCCACCCAGCAATGTTTAAATAAATGGGAAGCTCCTCGAAAGAGTGGCTCCACCAGGTTTCGGCCTGGAAACAATAATGATGACACTCCTGGTTGTAATACAACCGGGAGGGGAGTCATGGTTACCGACCAAATCTTCACACAACTGAGAAGATTTCGGTCCCTAACCCGGGTTTGATGTATGGGCCCACCTAAGAGGCCTGCATCTTCGGGTGTAAAAGCCCCCCGGAAAAGAAAAAAAGCCCTGAGCAAGGCTTAAGCCGCCTTAAGAGCTTACAAATACATAAAATATGTAATGACTAACATGGGGGATTAGAACGTCGCTTTAACAGCTGTATTAAACGAATAATTAACTTTGGTAACTAAATAGACAGCACTTGATTTTAGCAGGTACCCGTTTATATATTGTCATATTAGGGTATCGGACCTGCACTACCCCCGTCCTATTATACAATTATCAATTTTAAATTCTCTAGTCTCATCAGAAACTGAGTTTAATAGAAATCGTCCCAAAAATATACAAATAATTATTCACTTTTTAAAACTGCCTAATATGTAGCAAATGCTTCTAGAATTTAAACTGGTGTACTGTAAATACAAATCAATAGCTACTGATACATGAAAGTAATTATTGTTGAAATTGGGTGTAGATAAATATGAAAGTAATTATTAAAAATTTTAAGTACCTGAGGATGTGAGCCAGCCTTTTGGTTTTTGTTAGCAGAAGCTATTTTAAGTTCCAAGTTCAGTAGCATTTGCTCCTGGAAAAAAAAATATAAACATAAATAAGTCAGGAATTGAAGTATCGAATTTTTTATTTTTTAAAAAAATAATAATAATGATATCCTTGTGAGAAATATATTTATAATAAACTACTTCAATAAGTAATAAATTGAAACATCTCTTAAAAATTGTTACAATACAAATGGTGATCTTACCAAATCATTAATAACAGATCTGTAATGAGTATTTAAACTTTGAAGTTTAGCGTTTTGAGCCAATAACTGATCAGTTTTTGGTTCATTGTGGATAACGTTGATTAACTCTTCGACTTTATCAACCCATACATTAATATCCTGCAAAAAAAAGTTGTATAAATATAAGTAAATCAACATGCTGGAACATAACATGTATCACTTACAATACATGCACATAGAATAGAATACAATATACAAAATAAATTATTAAAGACAAAATAATAGAAGTTGTGACAAATATTAAATTATGATCATTGATTAGATTTTAAGAAACAGTTTTTAACGATACTATCTGATACTATGCCTACAGTCTGGGCCAAACAAGAGTTAGTGCATTGACAGCTTGGGAAAAACTAGCAAATGGGGTGGGGAGCCAATGAGAGCTCAAGATTTGCCCTCTGGATAACCATATAAGAAGGTAAATGTAGTGGCTTTATTTTTTCCCTCAGAGGTTGGCCAATCTGTGTGTCACTCGATTTCACGCGCTGTCAACGCACTAACTCTTGTTTGGCACAGACTGTAATTGCTTTGTTGCCAAGGGCTATCTGATTTTTTATGTAAAGTTAAAAAAAGAAGAAGATACCGTAAAATCTCGTATGCAATACGCACAATCTTTACCTCTTATTTACAATTTAAAATAGGGGTGCAAATTATATGCGATTGACGACAATTGCCTACTAATTTTTCCAACATGAATATTTGCCATTGAAGTTAGGTAATTGAAAAATAACCACAATACCACTACAATGCGCAACACTACATGTATACAAGTAAGAAAATATGAAAAATGATTCTTTTAACAAAAGAAATTAATCTTCGCACCTGATTTTATCTTATTATTCTAATTTTATTTTAAATTTAAGTAATCAAATGAAACCCTTATAAAAAATGCTTATTTTAATAACCTTAATTAAATTTAATTATACAATCATTATAATATTACTGTTCAACTCATTAAATTGTAAATTACACAGAATTAAAACAAGTTTGTTTTTTTCTTCGGAAATCATCTAAAAACTTTAGTTCAACATTTTAAAATACTAATTTAAATCAAATTATAATCATTATTAACACTGGGAGACAGACAGAGAAAAACAGACTCCAGTTCCGGGACTTGAACCACGGGCCTCCTGTATTTCCAGTACAGACGCTCTTTCCAACTAAGCTACACAGGAGAATGATTTTTCTCTGCTGTAACCGATAACTAGTCCCCAAATCCAAGCTTTCAATATTTTAACACATTTAGCAAGTCAATATTTATGACATTAGAACTAAACCGAGAATTAACACTTATGATTATAAAGTACTCAATTAGAACCTGTACCTTCTTGTATAATCAATTCAAAATTAAATTTTTATGTTTTTGGTAGTTTTCATACTATGAAAAGTTTAAATTTTAATTTAAATCAAATTATAATCATTATTAATACTGGGAGACAGACAGAGAAAAATAGACTCCAGCGCCGGGACTTGAACCACGGGCCTCCTGTATATTTTAAAATACTTTAGACAGACTGATTACCGAGAACTATTTTTATTTTAAAGTTATCCTTAAAGCAAGACCACTCTCTACAAAATATTGTAATGCACTACTATTACATTCCATACATTCATGCACTACTATTATATTCCTCTTAAAGGTAGAAGTACATAAAAGAGAACGTTTTTTAAATTTTTATTAGAATATTAGGTTGGAACCGATGCTAATTGCTGAATTATTTACTGCTACCGTTTCTTGCATTTACTCGAGTTACTGTTCATCAAATTTTTTAGACAATAATTCTTCTTATTAATTCGTTTTTATCTGCATTATTTAAACAGTGCTTTTGTTACCAAGAGTAAAATGAGTCAAAGAAGGTGTTATAGTGCACCTGAATAGCTAATAATTCCTATTTTAAATTAAATTATAATTATTTTTAACAAAAGGAAACATACAGAGAAAAATAATTACCATTATTGTAGTTAAAAATAATTAAAATTTAATCTTTCCCATAGTATGAATACTACAAAAAAACGTAAAAATAATAACAATTCCTAAATCTAAATAGAATGAGGATTTTCTCACCTCATGAAATTACAATTTTTTTAAAAAAAAGAATGGAATCTTTTGCACAATGCACACAAGCATAAAATTATCCCTGAATTTCAATTTATTATAGGAGAAATTTTAAAATTTCCTGAAATTTCAGCCTGCGTATTGTACACATGTGTGTATGATACACGAAATTTTACAGTAATTTAGATAATTACTACAACAGGTTCAAGAAACCTCAACATCGGTTATAATTATTAAAAATGATTACAATTGTAAAAAAGACAATTACCTCAACGCCAGAAATATCACCGAAATTTGTAGTCAATATGAACGGCTCCATCACATGGCTAATACGAGTTTTTATATTTCTAATAACAGCGTCATAAATAGTCTGAAAAATAAATAATTATTGTTAATAACAGTAAAGAAAAAATACAACAACAATTTATCAATTAATAATAAGTCAGATGAGATAGTGCACCATTTGGTATCATTTATAAATTAAAGCAATATCACGAACGATACTTTTTCCTAGGGAAGTGCCCAAATCATCTAAGGGAATTTGGTACAAAATTTTAACTTAACACCAAACTGTTTAACTTACACATTTATAAAATAGAGTAGAAATCCTCTCCCACCCAAAAATGTATAATAATTAATAATATTTTAGAAAAAAAAACTTTTAAAAGTTACATGATTGAGAAAAATAGTTCAATAAATATGTATATCTACATTTATTAAGGTCAGGTCTTTAAAGCCTTAAGAGATTTATACAGGGTGTCCCAGCTAATATGGAACAGCAAATATCTCCGGAACCATAATAGATAGAAAGATGCGGTTTTCAGGGTTCAATAATGGCTATAAATACGCAGGTTCCAGAAAAAATACTATTGCCTCCAAGCATTAGTTTGCCGTCAGGAGAGCCCTGATCCAGCTAAAATTGAAACTTCAAGTCCATTTTACAGCTAAACTAATGGATTTAGGAAATAAATTCAAAATACATACTTATTTTTAGTCATAAAATCCAAATCCTGTCTAAAATACACACCTTATTTATAACAAAAAAAGGTGTTCAGCAGGGCTCAAAATGTGAAAAAAATACCAATAAAGCATGTTTTTAAAAATGGATTTGGATTTTACGACAAAAAATAAGATCTTTGTGTATCTCAAATTTATTTCCAAAATATATTAGTTTAGCAGTAAAATGGTCTTAAACTTTCAGGGAAAAATTTCCAAGAGTAAAAAAAATCTTATTTTTAGCCATAGAATTAAAATCTAGTCTAATAAATATGGCTTCCTATTAAATTTTATTTTAATTATGTAAACTGCACACACTTTTGCTAAACATAGAAAATGATCAGCATTTTTTCTCGAAGCACATTTATCAAACCCTGAAAACCGAATTTTTCTATCTATCATAGTTCCAGAGATACATCGCTGTTCCATATTAGCTGGGACACCCTGTATATATTATAATATAATTATAATAAGAAATGTTAGTTTCAACAAAAAAATCACACAAATAATAATAAATAATTTGTTAATAATAATAAAAATGCAATAGAAGTACTAAAAGCATAGTGATGAAAACTTACAGGTTGATTTTTAAGCTTTACAGACATCTCTTGTAGTGAAGCTTCAGCTTTTTCTAATGCTTCTACCACTTTCCAGTTTTTACTACGCAGTTCCTACAATATTTAGGGTAAATTAGATTGTTAGTAATCGTAAAACCACAAACCTTCAAAAAAGTCACTCGTAAATTTAAGGTTAGTAAGTAGAATTATAAAGGATAAATATTTTCGGAAATAAAAAAAACAACAATACTTCATGCAGATTAAAGAAGTATCAAAAATAATTTTGTAAAAAAAACTTACGTTATTCCTATGTTTGTGACTGTCAACTTCTTTAGTCAAATTACTAATTGTATCAGTTTTTTCTGCTAATTGTAAACAAAGTGTGTTTTTCGTATTCTTTTCTTCGTTTAGTTCAGACGAAGTTTTAGCAGCAGAAGCTTTCAAAGATGTAAGTTCCGAATTTAAAGTGTCGATGGTGGTCTGTTTCTTATTCGAGTCATTTTTAAAAGTAATCATCTCACTTTTAAGTTTTTCAATTGCGGCTTCTTTCTGGTTCAACTCTGCAGATATATCATTTAAAACTTGGTTCTTTTCATCTAGCCTAGAATCAAATTTTTTTTAAAAAAAATCATTAATATAGGCGAAAAAAAAATGTTAAAAGTTATTGCGATTGCATATTTTGTTAATGTTTTTAGTTTTTGGTAGTATTCATACTACGGAAAGAGGTACTAATTGGGTACTTTATAATTATAAGCGTTATTTCTCGATCTAGTTTTATGTCATTAATGTTGATTTCTCAGACTTGTGGAAAAATTGAAAGCTTAAATTCGGGACAAGGTATCATTAACGATGAGGAAATTATTATTCAGTGTAGCTTAGTTGGTAGAGCGCTATACTGGAAATATAGAGGCCCGTGGTTCAAATCCCGGCACTGGAGTCTATTTTTCTCTGTCTGTTTCCCGTATTTAATAATAATTATAATTTGATTTAAATGAAATATTTTGTCTGATTTACAAAAAAAAATTTTACTATCATTTCTTAGGATGACATAAAAATATACAGAAAAAAGTGGTGAGAGATGAACAACTTACAATGCCTGGCATTCCGAGTGATCATTGTGGAACCCGATATTACCATTTTTCTTATTCTCTTCCAAATTGTGTTCTAATGTATCAGCCATTTTTTGGTATTGTCTAGCTTCGTGATTTGCTTTTGCCACCTATCATTGACAAAAAATAAAACGATAAAAATTATTAATAAAATAGAGTCAGAGGAAAAAAAAGAAAAAATAATTGAGGAGCTTTGTGGCAGCTCAAGTATAGTTTAAGTATAATTAGAGGGTTCGTTAGAATGCCGTAAAATGTTACTTAATTTATAACTTTATTGACAGCATCTCGCTAAAATACCCTCCCGTTAAGAATAATTAAAAAACATCTCACCTCCATTTTCAATTTTTCGCATTCTGCCTGAAGTTCGTGTTTTTCAAGTTCCATGGCTTCAATCATAATGTTAAACTCATTATTCTCAGATCTAGATTCTTCAAGTTGCTTGGCCAAGTTAAGAATCTGGAATTTTATTTGTCAATAAATAAATAAGACTTAATGAATGACAAACATATTTAAAAGGCAACACTTTTATGTTACTACTTGTGACAGGTTTTGGGAACTACAGTAGAAGCTCGCTTACACGACCCTCAATAACACAAAAACCTCAACTACTAGTTAAATTTTCAAATCCCCTTGAGATTGCCATAACACATAATGTTAATTAACCTCTATAACGCGACTATTATAATCCAAACTACCTCAATAACACGGATTTTTTCCAATTCACAACGTCAGTCAGAACCTCTATAACAAGTCGTTTTGTGAAGTCAACCTCTATAACAAGTCGTTTTGTGAAGTCAACCTCTATAACTCGACTTTATACAAGAATGGGTCGACCTTGATCAAGTCTAGACTTGAAAGGTCGAGGAATCGAACCCAAAACCTCGTGCTGCCCTTAATTCCAGTGATGGTCGAGTAGACGTGGTAAGTAATTTAATTCACACGGCCACACCAGCCCACAAGACACAATTGAATAACTATGAGTGTTACAATAGATAAAATAAAGACATCAAATTACGAAACTTTAATCTAAAGACAAATGGCGTAGCAATCGTTTAAAGAAAAAAAAGTCAATACAAAACAATCCTCACCTCAGTATTCAGACGATTTACTTCAAACTGAGAATTGCTCAAAAGATGGTCAAGCTCGACATTCACTGCACTAACTTGCCGATATTCCTGAAATTAAAAAAAAAAAAATTGTTAATCAATCAAGAGATGATAAATTCTAGAGTACATTCAAACCTCAAATAAAAAAAACCGACATTACCTCTTCGAGTCTTAAGCTCTCTTCAAGTTGAGCACCTAAATTGGCGTTCATAGATTGTTCTTCATTAAGTTGAGCAGCCAACTGATTAACTTGGCTTTGAAGAGCTACAATAGTCTACAAAAACAAAACAGACATTTCATTTCATTAATAAAAAACAAATTATACATAGACTCGCATTTTTAAATAGTATTATCAAGAGCGCCTCTCTCGTGGCAAAAGCTGTAGAGGGCTCTTAAAAATGTTGTAAATAAATAAATAAATATTGACGGGCTTTAATTTAAATGTTCAATTAAAGAAAATAAAGAATCTGATATCTTTATCCTCTTTCAGCAAGGTAATAGCTTTTAAAGAAACTTATAAATACAGGATGGTTAATTTATCGAGATATAATAAATCCTCCATGATAAATAAAAAAACACTAAAGGTGCATTTACACCTGACACTTCTCTCCGGCAATAAATGTCAAGTGTCAGACAGAAATTGCTTTGAGTGTTTACATCTGAGAGAAATTGCTTGAGATTTATGTCGGAGATATATGTCTGACACTTCTCACAATGAAATTTGCAAAAAATGTACAAAAAAATATAATAATCGGTGTTTACATCTGTTGTTATAGAAATCTCAGACATAAATTTTTCGGTGTTTACACTACTGAGATTTCTGTCTGACATAAATGTCATGCAATAAATGTCAGGTGTTAACACACCTTTACACACTGAAATATAATTATAGGGTATGTATATTGCATCCCTATATTTTAAGTTTACACACACAAAAAAAACGATCAATTTTTACTGTAATATTTACCTCATGGTGTTGTTCGTGAGATATATTCATCTGGGTAATAAGGAGCTTCTCTTCTTGCAACTTATGAACAATTATATGCTCCTCGTTAAGTTGCTGCTTAAGCTGAAATAAGAATAGACCAAATTTTATACTTTAAAATATTGATAAGATGTATAGAAAATATTGATAAGATGTATAGAAAATATTGATAAGATGTATAGATTTAACTAAACAAAAAAGGGTGCTTGCCAGTGGCTTAAAGACCGTCGCCCAAAAAGTATTTTCAAAGAAGCTTTTAAAAGAAGAACAACTATTACATTTCTGTTCACGACACAGTGACAAAATTATTAGAATAACACTACACAATATGTAAAGAGAATCCATGCAACAGTTTCTACGGATAGTGTGGCTTTTGTAGAATAAATGATTAGGCTCAACAGAATTCCTTATTCCTATCATATTAACGTGTACTCAAAAAGTAAAACAAGTTAAATAAAACCAAATGAAATACAATAAAGACTGCCAAAAATATATAAGGTTGTCAGTTTTTATATTTCTAGAAGAAAACAGCTGTTAACTTGAAATTAAATAAGGGTTTCTTTTTTTTTTTTTTTTTTGGTTTTACCAACGAAACCCTAAAAAAAGGATACATTTATTCTTGGCATGGATTTTATTCGTTACTATGATGAAGTGTTTTAGGGTTTTGGTGGTGCCCGTGTCTTATTGGGAGTCCTGATTTTTTCCTCTTCCAATTCTAGAATTATTTTCTAGATTGTGCAGGATTTACTATCTAAACGTCAATATTACATGTTATTGAGAATTAAAAATATTTAGCATTATTCTTCAGAAAAAAAGATTAAGACAATATTAAGGAATTTTTGAGCATATCCAATATTTTTTCAGATGGAAGATGAAAATGAAGAAAGCATCATCATAAACCTCAATTATAAGATAAATATAATTATAAGTAATTCTGGTATGTTCATTTTTCATAATAACTATCGTATTTTTTACCACAATATTCAAGATTTTTATTTATTATTTATAGTAAAATTATGTTGCCCAACAGAGCCGTAAATTTATTTAAGTTTTAATAATGTTTTGAGGCACATCTATGCCTCGGATTGAGGCAAAATATAGCCATTGTTATCACATATAGATGATACTATAAACACTGTTTTGTATTACAAAACTCTTGTACGGCGATCTTGTAACGACCCAACTGTAACACTATCTGTTTTATATTACAAAACTCTTGTACGACGATCTTGTAACGACCCAACTGTAACACCATCTGTTTTATATTACAAAACTCTTGTACGACGATCTTGTAACGACCCAACTGTAACACCTAATATTTATTTTAACTAAATGAAAAAAAAATGTTCTTAAAGTACCTGCTGAATATTCATGTGGAAAGCCTCTTTTTCTTCCGAAAGCTGTTGAAATTTAACTGTAATAGCTTGGATGTCAGTGTTAGCCTTGGCTAATGTTTCTCTAAACGTCTTGTTATTACTCTTTTCAGAATTTAATTCGGATCTAAGGGTTGCTAATTTTACTTGAAGTCCGTTGATGGTTTCGGTATCGTCAGCGTGGAGTTTTTCCATTTCCATAACTTGCTTCTTCAATTTCAACATAGGATCTTGCTTGCCCTACAAAAGATATACAATTTTAAGTATTAGCATTTCGATTAAAGATATATAAGAAAAAAATAAGGATGTATGTAGTCTAGTCTCATTAAATACCTAAAAAAAAAATAACTCCGTAGACAAACAAAACGTGAAGGGTTGATTGGATTCCAACGAGCTTATACAACTATACATATAATGTATGATGCGGGGCTTAGCAAGTTGCTTTATCAGCTGTATAAACCTTAGAAACGAATGTAACCGAATAAATAGTACTTGAAACAAGCAGGCACCCATTTATACGGAGATACTGGCTGACCACAAAGTGTAAGTTCACTTTTTTGAATCGGAGGACCTCCTGACTAAGAAGTGAGTATTCTACCACTTAGCTACTCATTATATAATTCCTTTATGATATAAAAATTCTAAGATCCACAAATCCCAGTGAACATGTACATGAAATGATCATGGAGTTTCCACTATCAATATTCTTATCAGGCCTAACACATAAAGCCTCAAGTACACGGGGCGAGTTTACAAGCTACAAGCCGGCGAGTGCACTACTTGTCGTGCCACACGAAACTTTCCACACGCTCAGTAGCCAAGTAGCTAGCGTGTAGAAACCACGTGGTGCTGTGACATTTTCTTGTTTGTGTTGTAAAAAGCTGGCGAGTGGCTTGTAAAGTCACCGGCAGATTAACTTTTTCCAGAGCTTTTTAGTAGCAGCTAGTGGAGCGAGTGCATTGAGTACACTGGGCTAGTTTACGAGCTGCTTGTATAAAAGCCGGCTTGTAGCTTGTAAACTCGCCTCGTGTACTCGAGGCTTAACCGATGTTTGGGATATTGAACTTAAGTTCTCACTTTATTCATTTCTTCTTTACAGTATGCGCATTACGAGTTGTGATTATTGACACTCAGGCCAACCTACGCTAGGGAAAAATTAACACCACTAGGAGGATATCTAAGTGCAACAGCTTACTACCAGTGACATTTTTGTTTGCCTAGTTGGCCAGACCTTCTAGAATTCAAAATGCTGACTTCTCATTGGCTCCCCACCCCAATTTTTCAATTATTCCTTGGCTATAACAAGTCACACCTCACAACATGTAGACTGTAATTAAGTGAGATTTCTTTTCTAAACATTGAAAAATTTCAGCTTATCTTATCAAAACAGATAAATATAAATAAACTAAGTTTACCATTAGGTCCTTATAATTATGGATACAATCTATATATATAAAATTAAAGTTTTGTCTGTACATTGGTCAGAATTGAAAATTTTTTGGATACTTTTTCGTTTTATACATCCCGAAAACCGAATCCGGCCTTAACTTTTTTCGTGTATGTATGTATGTATGT
>KZ651225.1:2173602-2193853 GCA_001010745.2 Gerris buenoi
GGCTTAGAAAAAAAACTATTTAGGCATTTCATTTAATTGCTAGGCTTACATGACAATAGGAAACATAACCACTAATACCTAGCATGAGCCCCGCGCGAAGCGCGGGGTGAAGGCTAGTGTTAGTATAAAAATGTATAATATACCTACTAGTCAAATATAAAATTAAAATAGCGTCAATTAATTTTAAAAAATCTTTGTGACAAGAATCCAACTTTGTACATTAAGTAGAATTCCATTCAGATTCAATTTTTTTTAAACAAAACGATAATTTTAATACAGGGAAGAAAATGAACAGACCTTTAACCATTCCGAATCATCTTTGTTTAAGAGCGCATCAATCAAAATTTGCACTTCACCGTGAGAGAATTCAGCTTGTTTTAGAAGAGGTAAAAGTGATTGCAGAGTCAATTTGCCTGAAATAATAAGAGTTAAGATCAGTAAGGAAATTCTATAATTACAAACAGATTAGGTATAATTATTGATAAAAGTAGTAGCTGAGCAAAAGCATACAAGAAAGATGTTTTTTTTTTTTAAGTGAAACTTCTTTGGCTGCGGTAGAGTGAATTTTATTCATAGAGTGAAATCGTGTAACGAAGTTTGCGATTTGAGACTCGTCCAAGTGTAACATCTTTACAGATTAATTGTTTTTATCTATTTAAAGAACAGCAAATAAAAACATTTATTTTTATTGGAATGAATGTGGTTGCCTTAGCGTAGCAATATTTTTTTTGTTCAATTAAATTTCCCATTTCCCATAACCATTTCTTAATCCTGAAATAATAAATTTGTCACAAAAATAAAAATGAAAGAGAGCAAGGCATTCTAGAACTTAATTTTCACTTCTAATGCATGAGAGCTTCACACATATTTTTTTCTATTTAAAATGCTTGTAAACAACAGACTATTATTAAAAATAACCAGATAAAATAAAATTGGTAATTTTTTTTTTAAATTTATTTGTGGACCAACCAAAATATTATTTTGTTACATATATAATTTTAGAGGTGTCTTCAGGGCGACGATCTTGTAACGACCCAACTGTAACACTAAACTCATAGAAAATGATCAGCATTTTTTCTCGAAGCACATTTATCAAACCCTGAAAACCGAATTTTTCTATCTATCATAGTTCCAGAGATACATCGCTGTTCCATATTAGCTGGGACACCCTGTATATATTATAATATAATTATAATAAGAAATGTTAGTTTCAACAAAAAAATCACACAAATAATAATAAATAATTTGTTAATAATAATAAAAATGCAATAGAAGTACTAAAAGCATAGTGATGAAAACTTACAGGTTGATTTTTAAGCTTTACAGACATCTCTTGTAGTGAAGCTTCAGCTTTTTCTAATGCTTCTACCACTTTCCAGTTTTTACTACGCAGTTCCTACAATATTTAGGGTAAATTAGATTGTTAGTAATCGTAAAACCACAAACCTTCAAAAAAGTCACTCGTAAATTTAAGGTTAGTAAGTAGAATTATAAAGGATAAATATTTTCGGAAATAAAAAAAACAACAATACTTCATGCAGATTAAAGAAGTATCAAAAATAATTTTGTAAAAAAAACTTACGTTATTCCTATGTTTGTGACTGTCAACTTCTTTAGTCAAATTACTAATTGTATCAGTTTTTTCTGCTAATTGTAAACAAAGTGTGTTTTTCGTATTCTTTTCTTCGTTTAGTTCAGACGAAGTTTTAGCAGCAGAAGCTTTCAAAGATGTAAGTTCCGAATTTAAAGTGTCGATGGTGGTCTGTTTCTTATTCGAGTCATTTTTAAAAGTAATCATCTCACTTTTAAGTTTTTCAATTGCGGCTTCTTTCTGGTTCAACTCTGCAGATATATCATTTAAAACTTGGTTCTTTTCATCTAGCCTAGAATCAAATTTTTTTTAAAAAAAATCATTAATATAGGCGAAAAAAAAATGTTAAAAGTTATTGCGATTGCATATTTTGTTAATGTTTTTAGTTTTTGGTAGTATTCATACTACGGAAAGAGGTACTAATTGGGTACTTTATAATTATAAGCGTTATTTCTCGATCTAGTTTTATGTCATTAATGTTGATTTCTCAGACTTGTGGAAAAATTGAAAGCTTAAATTCGGGACAAGGTATCATTAACGATGAGGAAATTATTATTCAGTGTAGCTTAGTTGGTAGAGCGCTATACTGGAAATATAGAGGCCCGTGGTTCAAATCCCGGCACTGGAGTCTATTTTTCTCTGTCTGTTTCCCGTATTTAATAATAATTATAATTTGATTTAAATGAAATATTTTGTCTGATTTACAAAAAAAAATTTTACTATCNCCTACCAGAATTAAAATATGTGTTAGTTATTAAAAATAATAAATTATTACTAAACGGAACTTCAAGTTAAAGTTTGTCCTTTAAAAAAATGTAATTACCATGGCATTATATAAATGTGACCCTACTCTGGTCGTGGCAGGGAGATTTTAAGTGGCGAGATATTTTTGCAAAGCTATAACACTGGTTTTCTAGCAACGGTTGATAGGGGATGAGCTGAACCCTTCAGTTGGGAGCTAGCGCTAATTCTGATTGTTCTTCCAGTTACGTGTCTTTAAACGTAATTACCGCGCATGTTATTAGTCTATTTTAAAAACTTTTTAGGTTAAGTTATAGTTCATTGTTTAGGCTGTAAAGAGTGTCATTTAATGGTGTATTAAAATTGGGTTTTTATTTTAAACTACTGACCAAAATATTTTCTTAAAGTGTGAATTGTAACAACCGTGCACGAAAAAGTGTAATTCACGTGGCTTACTTACCATGTTTTAAAAAAACTTAATTCCGGCCTAAAAATTTGAAAAATTATTTCCCATCTGTCCCCCATGGTGCAATGTATCTGAAATTAGTCCGAAAACATTCCATAATTTTTTCTGAATTCTTTTACAAAGTCAAAATTTTCAGTCAAAGTCCAATTTTAGATTACAAAATAGCACTTTCAATTAGATTCACCCATATAGGTTTTTACAAATATATGGGTTGATGTGATGAGGTGTACATAAGTTTGTACGATGTCATATCACGCAATTCTTCAAAGCAACAGAGTACAAGTGTAGACAACAAAGTTGGCCTATATTCAGTTAAATTCTTAAACCACAAAATGTGGAATGCAATATCAAAGCGTTATAAACAAGGTATATGTCTGTAAAAATCTATAGAGAGAATAATGAACACGGACTAGCCAGAGAAAACAAGCAACAAAAAACTTTAGGGGGAAAAAAACAGGCAAAATTCCATATTAAGTGGAGATACTAATTTAATGTTATGAGGGCTATAAGTTTAAAATAGACATACTTAGTTCTCTTGTTACATCATCTGATACAAGAAAGGAACTTGTTGCACGGTTAAAATGTCTTGTATCTAATTGCATTAATAGTTTGCCCCTACCACACATTTAATATAGTTACAACTTAAATACTATTTTACATAACAATACATTACATTAATATCTCATATCCTGTGTATCTATGTGTTACATACTAAGAACACACAAAGAACGTAGAAACAAGGTTTATAGTTAAGAACACACAACAATAATTAATAATTTCAGAATTAGCTAAATCGAACCTGTAAGTTTGCAACCTACTTTCTCTAATAAATGGATGTTTTAAAACAATTTATACGTTGCTGGGAAGGAATATAAGTATTATCGTGTCATATTAGTTAGCCAAGTTGAAATATAATCAACTCGATCGATGATACGAGACGAACAAATGTTTATGGAATAATAAAGAAGGCCAGGTAAATAATACTCGTGAGATAAGGATGTAAGCATACTAGTTTACCTGAGATTGTGCAACTGTAATTTCTTCTTCGACAGGGGTATCTTCGGCGGCGGTATTGGCTCCGGCGTTAGTCATACTTTCCTTCTTCAGTTTTTTCTTGATCTTTTTGAGTTTCTTGGCCTCGGAATTGCGGTCGGTACTCGCCGGCCTGCTCTTCTCCTGTCGCCGATGTGCCATCACGTCGTCGTAAGACGAGTAGCCTTTCATCGCCAGCTTGGAGATGCCGTAAATGACGAAGCCCGACGATAAAGCGATCAAGACGCAGATCAACGCGGCGAATATGTCGAAATCCATGATGGAATAACACCTGAAACAGTAGCAAACCAAGTGTTAACTCCGCTATGAGCTAGGTGAAAGTCGCGTTAACAAAACTGTCGGCGATTCCGTAAAACTGCAAGTCCCCACGCTTTAACACATATAAAACGCTCGACTGTTTAACGACAAATCTCACTTCACCGGCGTCAAATGTAGTACCGACAAAAGTACTTAATCTAACAAAAATACCAAGTAATTTAGTGGTTTTCTTCTGTCGAGAAACTAAGTGGACTTACTGGAGACAGCGGAGCTATTGATACCACGGCTGCAACCCCACGTCGGGACAATTTAACCGCTATGAATACAGAGTTATCGAAGAGATAATCGCGAAAGGGGTACTACGAATCAGTCTGTCACATCGGTAAACGAAAGGAGAAAGAAATAAAAGTAAACTTCAAACTCTGCCACTTGGAAGGGCGGAGGTGAATGAATGGTTAAAAATCAGGCTGTGCTCCAACAAACTCTCCCACGCTAAAACTCCCTAACATATCAGGCTTGACCATTTCACGTAATCATAATATTATTATTTTGTTTTTTCTAAAGTTAATTTTAAAAAAATATTATGTTTAAAAGAAGCTCAGACGTTAACGTAATTAAAAAATAAACGGATTGCACAATTATGTAAAAAATAATTAAATCCGTTCCTACATTATCACTCTCTTCTTCATATACAAATATGAAGAATTAAATACATTATCCNGTGATGCAAATGCCCACAACCCCATGTGAGGTAGTACTGATACCAATCCAAGAGGAAGAGTTTTTAAAGTACATAATGAGTGCTGATCTTTACATTCTTAACCGTGGAGTTCCAACATAATTCACTGAGAGAAGGAAGGAGGTAATTGATATTACACTTAAAATATAGTGTATAAACATAAAGTGAATCTAGAAAACACCTTATTGAATCACAGGACAGAGCATATCCAGTACTGTCTTAAGAACTAAGCTCCTCATAGCAGTGATCAAGTTCTACTGAAACCCCAGTGCTCTGCTCTACTGACTGAAACCAATTGAAAAGAGTAATCAAAAACAATCTAGATATTACAGGGAAGTGTCCTAATTGAAACCGAGGAATATATTTCAAATCTAACCTGCGCAATTCGCTTATGAATATATGTACATATTTGGTTGTTAACTATCTTATGAAGATAATTTCCTACTGAAGACGGCCAGGTAATTCCTCAGTATAAACACATAGAGACTACACTACACGGTACACGGTGTTAAACGTACTCTAAATAGGGCCAAATCTGAAACACTATGGAAGCCATAGTGCCTATAAGACAGAGGTAAAAAATCGGTCCATGACAACTCAGACAAACTATCTCATATACGAGTTCATAATTACTTAGCACAGTGTTTTACGTTTATTTACTTACATAAAGTTAAAATTATTTATAAATAAATGTTATCTAATATTTGTGTTTCTAATACAAGAATAATCATTGATTTAGCAGAGATAGCTTAAATACCTCGCGCCCCCTCTTCAAATAATTTTTTGAAGAAAAGAGTCGTTACGATGAAAATCAGCTTCCATAAAGGAAATTTTAAAACTAATCACATTAACTGTATGCTTATACATTACAATTAATTATATAAGTGAATTAATGATGAAAGAAATAAAGTAGTGCGTAATTTGTTATTTTTGTTAAAGCACGAATTTAATCAAAAAACTTTTTCTTTAAAAACAACTTTGTGCTCTTTAAATCGTTTTTTAGTCATATTTGTATCATAAATGTGAACATTTAGTTACATTTGAGATAAAAAAGAATAAGTTTTAATTGAAGACCCTGGAACGACCTAACCACACAACACATCCTTCTGCTTCAACTGCTCATAGTTTATAAATGTGTTTGAATGCAAATTTACGCAAAAATTGTCATTTTTACTGTTTTTATTAGCTTGCTTTCTTGTTTGTTTGTGTGTCCAGTACAAATCTTGCAATCGATTTTTAACTAACTTCCCGACTAGCTAGACATTTGAAACTTTTAAAACAACTCAGAAAACAATCACAATGCATTATTTTAATACTTTTAGCCATCTTTAAGCAGAATTTTATCCATTTTTAGTTTTTAATAAATTTTGCTGTCTGGAAAGTTAGTTCGAAAAAAATCTGCAAGAATAAATATAAATACAGGTAAATGATAACCACCTTGTGGATTTTTTCCGAACTAACTTTCCATACATAACAAATTTTAAAATTTCTTTATTGATGTGGACAATATACAGATTTACATTTTAATACCTTTTTGTAGGAAACCCAATACCAAACAGAATAGAACAAATTCTATCTTTCTAATAGATATTATTTATTTATAATATTCTATTAGATATTGTATATATAATTTATGATAATTATGATTATGGTTATGATGGAATTCAGTTAAGATTATGCTATAATCACGCGAGCTAGGGGCTAGGGATGTACGTTTCGGTGTACCACGACACGAATTATTACGTACAGCAGTCAACAGTGTAATTACGGTGTATATTAATACCGTTATGCGAGGTATTGTTTTAATCTTTGGAGAAGCGGCACTGCAGATGTGTAAACGTGTTAATGAAGAGGAGTTAGTTACCAAGGAATGGCGTCTGTGTATGGGTCAGGATGTATAATGATCACATTATGTGAATGACAACAATTTCAAAAGAGTGGAGTCGTTTCAATATTTGGGCACGACCACCACAATAACTGACAACTCAATAAAAATATAGATCTAGATCAACGCCCGGATCCAAGCCGCCAGCAGATGCCTCTATAGCTCTATAGCCTTTCAAGTCTCTTGAAATCGATCGTCCTTTGGAGAGCTACCAAATTTGGCTAAAGACTTTTTCCGGTGGGCTCATAACATAATAAGCTTGATAACACGTGGACCATGACCAAAGCAAAGCAGTGGAACGAGTTTTTGTCGTCTTCGAGAGAAAAGTGTTTGGCTCGGTCATGAACTCCAGGACCTGCCAGAGGCAAGGCAAGGCAGGACCTTGAGAGGCAAGGCAGGATTACGCCGAACTTGAGGCCACTATGGTCCGCAAAACCTAGTTCGGTGGGTGATGGCTTAGGAACTAAGACTGGGTGACCATGTTGACCGAGCACCGGACAACTGATCCACGCACTTTTGTTGAATAACCGGCTAAGGTCGCTTGGAAGGCTTCGGACCAGGTTTGCAAAATAATGTAGAGAACGATCTCATGTCCTCGGTTTTCATAATTTGATTTTTAGAGCTATTTTCATAGCTACGAGAGTCGACGCAAATTGTTGTCGGTTGTCGCAGCACCTAGGGTTTTATCGACCAACCATGAAGAAGAGAGGTTCATTGCACCAAGAGTAACAGCCTATTTCTTTTGGTCAGAAGTGATGCAAATGCCCACAACCCCATGTGAGGTAGTACTGATACCAATCCAAGAGGAAGAGTTTTTAAAGTACATAATGAGTGCTGATCTTTACATTCTTAACCGTGGAGTTCCAACATAATTCACTGAGAGAAGGAAGGAGGTAATTGATATTACACTTAAAATATAGTGTATAAACATAAAGTGAATCTAGAAAACACCTTATTGAATCACAGGACAGAGCATATCCAGTACTGTCTTAAGAACTAAGCTCCTCATAGCAGTGATCAAGTTCTACTGAAACCCCAGTGCTCTGCTCTACTGACTGAAACCAATTGAAAAGAGTAATCAAAAACAATCTAGATATTACAGGGAAGTGTCCTAATTGAAACCGAGGAATATATTTCAAATCTAACCTGCGCAATTCGCTTATGAATATATGTACATATTTGGTTGTTAACTATCTTATGAAGATAATTTCCTACTGAAGACGGCCAGGTAATTCCTCAGTATAAACACATAGAGACTACACTACACGGTACACGGTGTTAAACGTACTCTAAATAGGGCCAAATCTGAAACACTATGGAAGCCATAGTGCCTATAAGACAGAGGTAAAAAATCGGTCCATGACAACTCAGACAAACTATCTCATATACGAGTTCATAATTACTTAGCACAGTGTTTTACCATTTATTAATTTTCTAGTTCTCGTAGTTACATTTAATTATTATTGACCATATTATCAAAATGTATCATAAAAATAACGTCTCCTCGATGGGGAATCCAACCCGGCCTCTCTCCGTCAGCCTTTAAAGCTATTCTTTCCACGCGTCTGCGCAGACGACAGACCTACATTTTTTTAAAAACCACTTTTTGGACTCAGGGCGTGTAAATCCATCAAAATCTCCAAATCGAATTTTCGCGCCATTACAATACTTCCTCTTTATACGAGAACGTAAAAAGGTCCAACGNAACTGTTTGAGATAAATTAATGAAACTTGGGGGATCTCTACCATACAAAGGAAAGTTTGTTGTCATGCAATCGCCCACTAGGGACAACCACCCACTTTGCCCCCAGGCCACCCAACTTCAAAATTTCAAATTGGAGTGTATGTTTTAGATAGCATATTTGGATTCTACGGTGAATAATAATAAACTTTTACTCGAAACTTTTTTTTTCTATTTCCAATATTTTGCCCCCTCTAGTGGGGCAAATATAGCAAAATAACCCTTCCGATAATACGTTGTAAAATCTAAACGGTTAGAGAATTTAATGAAACTTAGGGGATCCGTACCATGTAAAGGGAAGTTTGTTTTCATGCGGTCGCGCAGTAGGGGCAACCGCCCATTTTGCCCCCCTTCCTAGAGTGTATATTTTTGATAGCAGATTTAGATTCTATGGCGAAAAATAAAAATATTTTACATTAAACTTTTTTTTTATTCCCAATATTTTGCCCCCTATAGGGAGGAAAAGGTATACAAATGGTAGATTTCAGATCCTGGGGTCAAAATGGTGGTTGCCTCTAGTACGCGAGTGGATGAATACACACTTCCCTTTACCTGGTACAGGTCCCCCAAGTTTCATTACTTTATTTCTATAACTGTTTTGATTTTATAACGATCTAAGTGTTATTTTTTTACTATTTCGGAAGGGGTTTTTTGCTATCTTTGCCCCCTGTAGGGGGAAAAATATTGGAAATAGAAAAAAAGTTTCGAGTAAAAGTTTATTATTTTTCACCGTAGAATCCAAATATGCTATCAAATATATATATACACTTCAATTTGAAATTTTCATGTAGGGTGGCCTAGGGGCAAAGGGGTTGGTTGCCCCTAGCAGGCGATTGCATGAAAACAAACTTCCTTTTGCATGGCAGAGATCCCTTAAGTTTCATTAATTTATCTCAAACTGTTCAAAAGTTAAGAGGGGGGAGGGGGGGGGGAGACTTTTGGACCACCCAATATTTATAATATTCTATTAGATATTGTATATATAATTTATGATAATTATGATTATGGTTATGATGGAATTCAGTTAAGATTATGCTATAATCACGTCGGTGTACCACGACACGAATTATTACGTACAGCAGTCAACAGTGTAATTACGGTGTATATTAATACCGTTATGCGAGGTATTGTTTTAATCTTTGGAGAAGCGGCACTGCAGATGTGTAAACGTGTTAATGAAGAGGAGTTAGTTACCAAGGAATGGCGTCTGTGTATGGGTCAGGATGTATAATGATCACATTATGTGAATGACAACAATTTCAAAAGAGTGGAGTCGTTTCAATATTTGGGCACGACCACCACAATAACTGACAACTCAATAAAAATATAGATCTAGATCAACGCCCGGATCCAAGCCGCCAGCAGATGCCTCTATAGCTCTATAGCCTTTCAAGTCTCTTGAAATCGATCGTCCTTTGGAGAGCTACCAAATTTGGCTAAAGACTTTTTCCGGTGGGCTCATAACATAATAAGCTTGATAACACGTGGACCATGACCAAAGCAAAGCAGTGGAACGAGTTTTTGTCGTCTTCGAGAGAAAAGTGTTTGGCTCGGTCATGAACTCCAGGACCTGCCAGAGGCAAGGCAAGGCAGGACCTTGAGAGGCAAGGCAGGATTACGCCGAACTTGAGGCCACTATGGTCCGCAAAACCTAGTTCGGTGGGTGATGGCTTAGGAACTAAGACTGGGTGACCATGTTGACCGAGCACCGGACAACTGATCCACGCACTTTTGTTGAATAACCGGCTAAGGTCGCTTGGAAGGCTTCGGACCAGGTTTGCAAAATAATGTAGAGAACGATCTCATGTCCTCGGTTTTCATAATTTGATTTTTAGAGCTATTTTCATAGCTACGAGAGTCGACGCAAATTGTTGTCGGTTGTCGCAGCACCTAGGGTTTTATCGACCAACCATGAAGAAGAGAGGTTCATTGCACCAAGAGTAACAGCCTATTTCTTTTGGTCAGAAGTGATGCAAATGCCCACAACCCCATGTGAGGTAGTACTGATACCAATCCAAGAGGAAGAGTTTTTAAAGTACATAATGAGTGCTGATCTTTACATTCTTAACCGTGGAGTTCCAACATAATTCACTGAGAGAAGGAAGGAGGTAATTGATATTACACTTAAAATATAGTGTATAAACATAAAGTGAATCTAGAAAACACCTTATTGAATCACAGGACAGAGCATATCCAGTACTGTCTTAAGAACTAAGCTCCTCATAGCAGTGATCAAGTTCTACTGAAACCCCAGTGCTCTGCTCTACTGACTGAAACCAATTGAAAAGAGTAATCAAAAACAATCTAGATATTACAGGGAAGTGTCCTAATTGAAACCGAGGAATATATTTCAAATCTAACCTGCGCAATTCGCTTATGAATATATGTACATATTTGGTTGTTAACTATCTTATGAAGATAATTTCCTACTGAAGACGGCCAGGTAATTCCTCAGTATAAACACATAGAGACTACACTACACGGTACACGGTGTTAAACGTACTCTAAATAGGGCCAAATCTGAAACACTATGGAAGCCATAGTGCCTATAAGACAGAGGTAAAAAATCGGTCCATGACAACTCAGACAAACTATCTCATATACGAGTTCATAATTACTTAGCACAGTGTTTTACCATTTATTAATTTTCTAGTTCTCGTAGTTACATTTAATTATTATTGACCATATTATCAAAATGTATCATAAAAATAACGTCTCCTCGATGGGGAATCCAACCCGGCCTCTCTCCGTCAGCCTTTAAAGCTATTCTTTCCACGCGTCTGCGCAGACGACAGACCTACATTTTTTTAAAAACCACTTTTTGGACTCAGGGCGTGTAAATCCATCAAAATCTCCAAATCGAATTTTCGCGCCATTACAATACTTCCTCTTTATACGAGAACGTAAAAAGGTCCAACGCAATTTATGACGGAACTACTAAAATGAGATTGGAGAGCCTGTAAGTTACCAGCAGTAGGAATCGAATCTCTGCTTAAATAATTATACTACCTCTGAAGACGGCACTTCAGATGAAAACTCACTTAGTGTATTGTCAATTCACTGATAGAACCATTATATGGACTGAACCATCAGACTCAGGGCTAGAATTTAGCCAATGCGACAATTACTAATAGCACCTCTCCGGTCCTTGCTCCTCTCAAGTATCCAGGATGCTATATAAAGGAATTGACTTGATTCTTAGGGACCTAATAAAGATCCTAAGGAATTTTATAATCTATTAAACGATACCTAAAAGTTGGATAACAGTAACAGTGGTTTTTATACGCAATCAAGAAAGCCGGATCTCACTCTAACAATGTATTATCGACCCATAAGTTTCACCTCCTTCTCATTCAAGACTAGAAAGCTAGTAGAACGATAGATCAGAGATTATATACCCCACATACTAGTTTACCGACAGTATACATAATCCTGTGTGGCAGCCCTTTACCACCTCATCAGGAATATGAATATAGAAGGATTCATAGAGGGAGCTTTTAACAGGGTCCCAGTCGAAAGTCAAAAGTGCATGCCAAGCCGCTCAAAACCACGGAATTCATCAGGATGTGACAGTCTAGAGCATTGCTGAGGCACAAATAAACAATTACAGAGTAAAATCAATTGTCAAGAGCAAGAACCTCGCGGGAGAGTTACGAAATTTTTTAATGATTTTCACGTACCTACAACCAAGCGGCATTAGCCTTGACCTAACTACCAAAAAGTGTCACGTTTTTTTAATAACATGTACTTAGCTGAAGGAGTATTCCTAGATTGGACTAAAACTTCTGAGAAGTTTAAAAACCCCTGATGGAGAGAAAGCTGCAGAAAAAAGGGCGATAGATAATGATATGAAAATCTAGGGGGTGAAAAAAACAAAGTTCATTAGCTTTCTAAGTTTAGGTTTAAACAAATAATGCATTACGACGGGATTCATAAAATTTCAGACGAAGTCTCCTGTGGAGATCTAGAGTTAAAATATATTACTATGACGGTTTGGTTTATCTCTATGCATAACATACATTTATCTTGATTGTGTGGCGTTTGAGTCAGGAGATATAGTAGAGGGAGAAGGGAAGCTTGCAGCACGGTTGCCTCATCTTGAAAGTGCTCCAGGGTTCAATAAGGTTGGTAACCCTGCACCCTTATCTTCCTTCGCCGACGATAAAGCTATTGACCGACTAATCTCGCTCTTGCTTCTGATTCTCTTTTAGCAACACCTTTAACTCCGGACTTCCCGTACTTTATCAGTTCACTGTGCTCTTGGTCTTTGACAATTTTTCGGCGCTCTCTCCAACGAATCAACAAAGAGTTCATAGTTTAAAGGACGCTAAATTTAAATTAAAACAAAACAACTAAAATGACCCCAAATTAGGGTTATTAATCGCAGAACATTTTTTATTTTTGAACGTTGGGGATTATAAATAATTTATAATCCACTGAAATTGTTATTTTTAAGACATCTCTTGTGTAAGACGTTTCTTGTCAAAAGCTATATTTATTCAAATTTGAAAAAAAATTCTTTCCTTCCTGTGTAAAAGTATTTATTTATTAGTTTAAATGTAGAAGGTAGTTAGGTGGATCTGAAAATTTAACATTCTATAGGTTAGGTTGAAAATTAATGTCTGAGGTTGAGAGATGAAGATTTAATCATTTTAACATTAGTTATCACAGCTTTAAAATTAGTTTATACAGCGATCTAATTAATTATTTTAAATAATGATTACAATCAGCTAAGTTTTACGGGTTTACATTGTCTAATATACCATATATAAGTAATATGCCACGGAAACACGTATGTGCCACGCAAGCGTGGCACATTTTCTAATTCTATAAATAATGAATGTATTTTCACGTATACGAGATCAAGTAGCAGGAAACAAAGCCGACTTCTCTCTACAGCGTCTTCTTAAGTCAAAGCTACTAAGCTGGAACTCAAAAAAGCAAATATACAGAACAATTCTCAGGCCGGTGGTAATGTATGCAGTGGAAACATGGGTGATGACCAGCAGGGATGAAGCCTTACTTGACACATGGGAGAGAAAGATGCTTCAAAGGATATATAATATGGACTAGTCTGCAGAAATAACAAGTGGAGGATCTGAACTAACCAGGAGATTTATAGTCTCTATCATGAGTCAAACCTGATCACAGAAATTAAGCGAGGGTGATTAAGATGGCTAGGGCATGTGGAGAGAATGCCAGTGGAAAGAGTTGTCAGCAAGATCCATCGACTCAAGCCTGAAGGCAGAAGTCCACGAGGACGACCACGCAAAGATGGCTGGACGACATCGAGTAGGATCTGCTGAGACATTGTGAGGCGGTGGAGAGGGAAGGCTCAAGACGGGCGAGTGGATGAGGCCCGAGCTCTTCCAGGGCTGTAGCGCCGCGGAGTAGTAGTTATAGATCTAGTAACGCTTATAATTTATACTGTATTGTTCACATGAAATAACTTTTCCCTCGAACTAGTTTAGTAGTTCTTCGTCTATTTAACAGTGCGCTACGAGTTGCCACTTGTTAAACACAGCTCATGTCAAGATGGAACACGAATTCCCGATATCTATAGAATTATTTATCTTTGTTAATTGAAGAACAACCTAATTTGTGCGATAATTCATTGGACTATTATAAAAATACAGTCATCATTTCCCAGGTTTAGAGTACGAGTTTCGAGTACGTTCTAAAACCTTGTTTGAGCACCTTCTATACCAACACATAAGACTATTCTGTGCTTTCAAGTTGCTTGATGACAACTGTGTGCTGACTATTCTGTGCTTTAAAGCTGCTTGATGAAGACTGTGTGCTGACTAGTCTGTGCTTTTAAGTTTCTTTGTTGACGACTGTGTGCTGACTAGTCTGGGCAGTCAAGCTGCTTGATGACGACTGTGTGCTGACTAGTCTGGGCTGTCAAGCTGCTTGATGACGACTGTGTACTGACTAGTCTGGGCTGTCAAGCTGCTTGATGACGACTGTATGCTGACTAGTCTGGGCAGTCAAGCTGCTTGATGATGACTGTGTGCTGACTAGTCTGGGCTGTCAAGCTGCTTGATGACGTCTGTGTGCTGACTAGTCTGGGCTGTCTAGCTGCTTGATGTCGAGCTGACTTCCTGTGGGTTAAAAACCGTATACGTGAAAAAATCGAATCGAATAGGCGTCGTGTGAACCTGGCCTTAGGTTATTACAGGACGGGAAATCTGACTACTAAACACATCTTCTCGATCAAGCTGCCTATAATTCATTTTAGTAGTTTAACGCAAAATAAAACATTAAATACAAAAAAATACGTCTGGAGGAAAAAAGAGTTACATTTCTTACGTGATTTTTTCTTATGCAAATGAAGTGATCCTTACAATTTACACCATTTACCGGTCATTGATCGAGGGAGTAGAAAGCCAGTATTCCCCAAGTTTAAGTAGATAGAATGTTGGGGGGGTTTTTCGCAAAAACATTTCTTAATCTGGAGATTTATTTATTTCTTACTTTCTCTAATACCCAGTATACAAAGTGAAGAAATTATTTTATTTACAGAACGACTTTATTTAATTAGATTTACGTTTTAGGGTTCCTTTTTTTTTCCTCTCCAAAAAAGTTAAATTTAGGGGATCGGTAGTGGTTAACGATTACACAGCTTCTTTAATACTAAATTCAAAACACCTAACACCGACATATCTAGCGACAGATCAAATTCAAGATTGTATATCGCAAGAAAGGTACAAAAATCAATTATTTTCACAACATGCTTAGAAAGTAGGTAAATCCCTTATATAAAAATATATTATCACAACTCCTAATTAGGGTATATGAAAATTAAGCAGTTCCTACTTAATCCAATGATGGTAATCAATAATAAATTCCCACTTCTAAAGCGAACGTACAAAAAAAGGAACACATGTCAGTGCATAGGTGACAGATTAATATACGCCTAACTTTCTGAGCTTTACCCCCACCAACATTTAAAATGACCGAAAACAAGATACCTAATAAAGATACGATGCCAAGAACAAATTTTTTTAAGTCTTAAAACTGCAATTTATAATTTCTCGAAGAGACATCCTGAACGGTATGGTTTTCTTAAATAAAATAAAATATTTCTGCAAAAAATCCATAAAAAACTAACAAGCTTTCACCCAGATATATTAGGTATAAACAGCTGTGTGATATATATATATATACATATATATGTCTGTGTGTGTGTTAATATATACTAGTATATGGCGAAACAATTTTTGATAAGTATATATTATGTTTGTTATTGTCAAAAAAAACAACTTTATGTATAGAAAAAGAAATGTTATTTATCTTAGCTCTGCGTAGGATCTTTCTTAAACGGACAAAAATGTTAAATGATCCATGTACAAAAAAAAATATATAATCTTTATTTGATATTATCTTATATGCATAGATCAAGATCTATTTATTTATTTCATATATGTATTTTGGATAGGTGTAAAATAAGCGAGACAAATAGTGGCCTGAAACTACTATGCAGGTGTATCTATGATATAATGAAATATTATTATATTAAATAAATACGATTAGAAATAAAGTTAAATGAATTGCAGTTCATTATTAAAGGTAATATAGTGAAACGAAAAATAAATCTAGGGGTAAATCAATTTCTAACTAAAAAAATTAATAATCCAAATTACAATTATCAATAACTACGGGAGACATACAGAGAAAAATACACCCCCGCACCGGGAATCGAACCACGGGACCTCTGTTTACCGTACAGGTGCTCTTACCATCTGAGCTAAAATTTAATCTTTCCGTAGTAATAAAACTACCAAAAATTTAAAAAAATTAAATTCAAACACGTACAACTGACTAGTTCATCATAATTTCTTTAGAACTCTTTGTAGGTAAGTTCCTTTTTACACTGCATGCACATACAGGATGCAGTTGTTCATACAACTACGGTACACACGAGTTGCGTACCGTACTTTATCTACGATTGTTGAATTTTAATAATAAATACAGAAAAAAATAATCAACTTCCTGTATGGAAGTTCGTATATCTCTTTTGATAAAGATGACATTAATTTAGTAGTTGTATTTTGTGCCGAATTATTATAATTTTGGGAGGCGTATTATTCTCCTAAAACTCAATAATTTTCACAAAAAAACTCGATATAAACAGTTACTTTTATTAAACAAACAGCAAATTAGTTTTGTTAAATCTTTCAATCCAGCTAATCGTGCGTTAAGGTGAAGAATTCTTCTTTTTCACCTCCCTATGGCGAAAAAAAGAGTAATTCGTCACAATGAATACAAGTACGTAAATAATCACTTACGCATATAAACAGAGATACAATGTTTATAATTCGTGACAAAGTTTATTAAAAATACACAGACTAATGTAAATAATGAATTTTGTATACTAGGATCATTTACAAGAGATGTCTTGAAAAAAAAAAAATAAATAAAAAAATAACAAAAGAAAAAGAAACCAACATATAGAGATTATATAAAAAGAAAAAATCGGTCCGAGACAACTCAGACAAACTTTCTTATATACGAGTTCTTATTATACATTGTTGAATTCATACTTAAATGGACTACATTTTAGAATTTTTTTTAATAAAAATCGGAACCGTTTTAAAGATTTTTTTTTTTTTTTTATGTTTTTTCACGTTTTTAGGGGTAGCGCCCCCCCATTTGGAGCTAAAGTTCATTTATCGATTTCATCTCGGGGTATTATTTCCGAAACATGTATATATATATATATATATGTATATGTATGCCAAATTTCGTCAAAATCAGCCCCGTAATTTAGGCTCTCGGTGTCTGCACAGACAGAAGACAGATTTTTTAAAACCCGATTTTTATGGACTCAGGAGACCTCAAAACTTGTAAATCCATCAAAATCGAATTTTCGCGCCATAGAAAGAAAGAATATAAACAAGTTGATTGAAAATATTAATTGCATGTAAATTACTGTTAAGATGAATTACGTACATATAAGGTTTGTTCCAACTACACTTGAAACTAGTTTCAAACTGTACGACCCATATGCATTAGCAAAAAACGTTCAAGTGTGGTCCGATGCGCATGCGTCGGACAGTTTCAAACCAGTTTGAAGTGTGGTTGGAACAAACCTATTCTCATGTTAATCAAAAATGATATAAATATAAACGATAGGGATTAGATCTGTGTTTAATAAAAAGAGATGAGGTGATTTTAAGTATTAATAGTACATCTACATCGACTAATGTAAATAATTAATCATGTGAACGCAGGTTCATTGATAAATTGATAAGCGTTTATCTTAAAAATAGAAAAGAAATAAGATGTCCAACTTTGTTCGTACTGAAGGGGCAGATACGTCAATAATAGAAATTATTAAGAACATTAACAAGAAGTCGGATACACAAATTGATTATATTAATATTCAAAAGAGATCTTTTTTATGTTTTATTGTGATAATGTGTCTTAAAATGTACGATGAAAACCGTATATTTTAAGGGGATCTACAGTCTATAAGATTAGAGTTGGCACAATCAAAAGGCAGGAAAATTTTGAGGGAAACGATTTTATTGGTCCTCCATGTTGAATGCAACTTGAGAAAAAAAAATGCTCTACTCTACCCCTGTTTCACAAAAATAATATAACATGGCAACACCGATTTTCCCTTTTTATAACCCCAAAACTACCTCCACGTTTGTTATTTCCCGCCTTCGATTGTGCCAACTTTAATCTTATAGACTGTAATAGAACATGAGAGCATGCAAGTGTTTTAAACCTGGCAACAGGTTATAGCAATATCAGAGGGTGTTTTGGGTGATACTTTACAAAAATATAACATATCTGCTATAAAAGACAAATTTATTTTTATTTTTATTAAAGAATCTTTCTTTTGCTTCCGAGGTTAATGAACGAAACTGAAGCAATGATATCATTCTGAAGAACACCGTTATTAAATAATCTTTCTTTTGCTTCCGATGTGTAATAATGAAACTGAAGCAATGATATCATTCTGAAGAACCCCGTTATTAAAGAATCTTTCTTTTGCTTCCGAGGTTAATGAATGAAACTGAAGCGATGATATCATTCTGAAGAACCCCGTTATTAAAGAATATTTCTTTTGCTTCCGAAGTTTATGAATGAAACTGAAGCAATGATATCATTCTGAAGAACCCCGTTATTAAAGAATCTTTCTTTTGCTTCCGAGGTTAATGAATGAAACTGAAGCGATGATATCATTCTGAAGAACCCCGTTATTAAAGAATATTTCTTTTGCTTCCGAAGTTTATGAATGAAACTGAAGCAATGATATCATTCTGAAGAATGACTTCTTTTTTCTACAAATTTAAAATGTCTTCAACAAAATGCGTTAGGAAAAAGATTATTTTAGGTGGTGATGCACTAAATGACAGAACTTTGTTTCTCCTTCCACCAGATCGATCGTGACCATTAAGTGTCGGAAGAATACGACCTCATTACAAACACAGTAGAGTTGAAACTTCCAAAATATAACACTTAGAATAATTAGTACAATTAGTTAATTGCTGGGTAAAAACTTAAAAGTGTTGGTGTTGGGATGGTATTAGTGACCCTAGATTGTTCACATCACGATATTCCTAAGGGATTCACCAAAACCGTATGCGTTTACGATATGGACCATGGACATTTATGTGTAGACGTTTTCTATGCGTATATTATTTACGAGAGCGCGTTATAATGATAAAATGTGTAAAAGTGCGTCAATTGTTAGGATCCAATTGGTGTCCACCATTATATGCAGGGTATTCATTTATATAATAAAGTAGTGCCTCGACGACTCACCTCAAAATAATTTGTTGTTGCTCAGCTAAGGCAACCACATATATTCCAATAAAAATAAATGTTTTGATTTGTCGATCTTCAAATAGCTATATACAGGGTGTTCCAAAAGTCTCCCCCACCCCTCTTAACTTTTGAACGGTTTGAGATAAATTAATGAAACTTGGGGGACCTCTACCATACAAAGGGAAGTTTGTTATCATGCTGTCGCCCACTAGAGGCAACCACCCACTTTGCCCCTAGGCCACCTAACTTCAAAATTTCAAATTGGAGTGTATATTTTTGATAGCCTATTTGGATTCTACGGTGAAAAATAATAAACTTTTACTTGAAACTTTTTTTTCTATTTCCAATATTTTGCCCCCTACAGAGGGGCAAAGATAGCACAATAACTTTTCCGATAATACGTTGTAAAATCTAAACAGTTTGAGAAAAATGAATGAAACTTGGGGGATCTCTACCATTCAAAGGGAAGTTAGTTTTCATTCTATCGCCCACTAGGGGCAACCAGCCACTTTGCCCCCAGGCAACTAATTTCAAAATTTCAAAGTGGAATGTATATTTTTGATAGCATATTTGGATTCTACGGCGAAAAATAAAAATATTTTACTTAAAACTTTATTTTCTATCTCCAATATTTTGCCCCCTGTAGGGGGCAAAAGTATAAAAAAGGTAGATTTCAGCGCCTGGGGGCAAAATGGTGGTTGCCCCTAGTAAGCGCGTGGTTCACACTTCCCTTTACATGGTACAGATCCCCCAAGTTCCATTACTTTATTTCTAACCGTTTAGATTTTATAACGATTTAAGTGTTATTTTTTACTATTTCGGAAGGGTTATTTTGCTATCTTTGCCCCCCTGTAGGGGGCAAAATATTGGTGATAGAAAAAATAGTTTCAAGTAAAAGTTTATTATTTTTCACCGTAGAATCCAAATATGCTATCAAAAATATACGTTCCAATTTGAAATTTTGAAGTTGGGTGGCCTGGGGGCAAAGTGGG
>KZ651225.1:2195016-2207752 GCA_001010745.2 Gerris buenoi
TGATGCTAAACAACTACGAACTTGATGCTAAACAACTACGAACTTGATGCTAAACAACTACGAACTTGATGCAAAACAACTACGAACTTGATGCTAAACAACTACGAACTTGATGCTAAACAACTACGAACTTGATACGATCTTAATGCTAAAACAACTACGAACTTGATGCTAAACAACTACGAACTTGATGCTAGCTAATCAACTACGAACTTAATGCTAAAACAACTACAATCTTAATGCTAAACTGCTACCAACTCCGTAAAAATTTAATATTCAAAGCTTCGTCATTTGATCAATGAAGTCATTTCCTACATTTTGTTCCAAACTTATTAGAAAACTGATAATTCACAGAGACCCTATGGTTTATATGTATTTTTTTTTCATTTGAGTAGTAGTTGCTTGGCCAAAGCTAATTTACATTTATAGCCGGGCACCATTCCACTTAAATGTTTCACCATTTATTACGATTTGTTTCGTATAATTTCGCCAAAAAAGGACGGAACTTATTTATATTTCCAGCAGAACAAAAATTAATACCGTTCGAACCTTAAATTCTTCCGCTTTTTTGAAACCAAATAAATTATAAAGTTTTCTACACTTCATAAATAATTATTTTTGGATAGATAAGTCTAAACTTAAGAATAAACTTTAAGGTAAGAAATTTAATAAGATTTTAATCTGTATTTCACACAATTCGTTAATTGAAAAATAGGACCAAATAAAGTAAAAAACAAATAAACTAATGGAAATTTGCATTTAAAATGCACACATTCCGAAGTGCCTGTAAAAATGCGTTTCGTAAGGAGAAGCTTAAAATAAAGGATTTAGAATTAATCCTTTTTTTAGAGCAACACTTCATTAACAACACTGTAAAATATTAATGTGAAGAATTTTTTTAAAAATATTATGAAAAATGAAGATTAAGGAAAGAAGAACAGAATCTATCGCAATTTATTAATGATAAAGAAGAAGCCAAAGCCATTAGCATATACATTATTAATTTCGATAAAAATGTTGTTTCCAAAAAATGTTCTTTCAAAACTGAGTTTTTATCCGTAAAAAACTTAGATTACTTACTTAGATCTCGAAAAAAATACTATCTAAAAAAAATCTACTCCGTCAGATTTTCAAACTCAACGGATTTTTTTTTTATCAATCACCAAAATTTATCAATTTAAATTTCAAACTATGAATAAACTTTGCGAATACACGTTTAAATCTGACATACATCTCTTCTTTAACATGTTAAATAAAAAATTGTTACAAATTATTAAAACATTTGTTAAATTTGTTATTGTTGTGATTGAAAAATTAATAAAAATACCATGACTAAAAACACAAATTGTCCGATCTTGAAGATTATTTTCCGGGAAAACAGTACGCATAGAAGAAGTTAGGACTTCCGGATTCGGATTTAGCGCACAAAAATATTTCAGAAAAAAATTTACATTCTGGTTCTTTCTTTTTTTCGCAGAATAGGGATTATACATTGATATTATACCTTATGTAGGTTTATCGACTGTGTTTTTCTCCAGTGTGTGATAGCGACTCTAGGCAAGGCACTTGCCTTTTCAAAGTCTCCTTATAACCTACACAGATTATCTGAAGAAGGCTGCATTAGAACAGCCGAAACCGGTCAAATTGTTACAAATACAATTATTTTGTGTGAAGACGTTATTTGGTTATTGAACTACACCTCTTCTTATGTAGGTTGTTTAGGCATTACCCTCAATACTTCAGTGTCAGGCATAGTAGAATACTACCAATTGTTTGCTTTACATGTCATTTTTTTGAAAAAGGAAAAAAATAAAATAAACTAGATCTTCACACAAAATATTTCTATTAACAAATAACCGGTTTCGGTTACTTAATAGCCATCTTCAGATTCTATACAAAATTAAAATATAACAGAAAATTAACACTTGTAAAAAATAAAAATAAAAAAATAAAAAAATGGAGAGCATTTTACGGTGAACAACTAATTTAGGCAACAGTCTTATTTTTCTGCCACTTAGTTTTGGATTTGTGTTAGCTCCTATATTTAATTATTGTATTGATTTTTATTTTTTATTTTTTATACATGTTAATTTTCTGTTATATTTTAATTTTGTATTGAATCTGAAGATGGCTATTAAGTAGCCGAAACCGGTTATTTGTTAATAGAAATACTTTGTGTGAAGACCTATTTTTTTTTTTTGTTCCTTTTTTCCTTTTAAAAATTATAGTAATTAGTATTTTAAGTTACAAACTAATATTTTATATAACTTTCATAAAAAAACCATCTTAAATATACAACCATAATATAAAACACCACTTTATGAAATAATTACATAATAAATTAATCATATACATTTTTTATGATTAATTTTCCGATAATAGAGATAGCATTTGTAGAACATATAATTTTTTAGCAATCTAATTGTTGTATTTAAATTACAAATATGTCCATCAAGATTTAATTAGAATTCGAAAAATTAATTGTAAAAAAACTTCACATCAACTTGGATTAACTAACTAAAATTTCAAACAAAATTATTCAAATAAATTTATCTTAAAAATGGTTTGTTATAGATAATAATCAAATGGAAAAAAAAAACAATGGAAAAATGAGTGAATTATCTGCAGGGAAAGTTATTTATGTAACCAGGCAGCAAAATGGAATTTTACTGACGAGTGATAAAACTAGCCTCCGCGGAGGCTAGTTTTATCACTCGAAGACAGGCTACGAAAATTAACTGCCGAGCCTAAGCCGAGGCAGAAATGTTTCCTTTGCTGCCTTGTTGCATACAATATTTTATCTACTCACGCTATTTAGATAAAAAATGGAAGCTTAGGTAAAAGAGTTAGTTTGAGATGAATCGTCAAAAAACTTATATCAAATCTTGATCCAGTGTAGCCAACAAATTAAAATAAAATAAAACAAATATATATATATCATCCAGCCTAGGCAAATAAATATTTCCTGACTGTTTCAACTACTTTCCTGCCTGTTTTTAATATTTTAATGACAAATCAGCGAAATATTACTTTTCATCCTAAAAATTAGGATAGGTAATGCTTGATTTTGCTGCCGTGATTAGGTTAGATAAAGTATATTCCTGATTGTCATTTATCATAAAATGATTGTCATTTATCATAAAATGATTATCATTTATCATAAAATGATTATCATTTATCATAAAATGATTATTATTTGTCATAAAATGATAAGCATTTATCAACAAATTAATGATTTTATTGTCAAATAAAACTCAAAAGCTTATGATAAAATATAGACCGGTTTCGACCAATTTAGTTGTGTGAACTCATTGATTTAAAAGTTTTAAGTTACCTTAAAATGTCAACAAAGTCAAGTCGTTTGCATGATTAATTAAAAGAATGACATAGCTTTCTAATTGGAGAAAGTCAATGCGTATGATTTAAGACAGTATTTTATTAATTTATTATCATGTAATATTAAGTTAAAATTACGTATGATAGTATGATCATGTGGATTAACTTCGATGAGAATTTAAAAAAAAATTGTAACCATCAATCTTTTATAAATCGTAAATCAAAGTTAACTTCATTAACTGGGGTCTGTTACTGTAGGGAATTAAAAAATAATCCACAATATTCGCTTCAAGCGGTGAATTATTATTTAGTCTTGCAACGAAATTGAATTATTAGTGTTGTAAAAAAAAGAGAACCAGAGAGCTTAACAAATTCGTGAATAAGTTGTAACAAATTTGTCTTCACTATTCTTGAAAAAGGTGTTATTTTTTTATTGTTAAGTTTAATTTTCAAATTATATTTGGAATGTGACCGAGTCAGTGTTTTTAACATACGCTATTTAGATAAAAAATGGAAGCTTAGGTAAAAGAGTTAGTTTGAGATGAATCGTCAAAAAACTTATATCAAATCTTGATCCAGTGTAGCCAACAAATTAAAATAAAATAAAACAAATATATATATATCATCCAGCCTAGGCAAATAAATATTTCCTGACTGTTTCAACTACTTTCCTGCCTGTTTTTAATATTTTAATGACAAATCAGCGAAATATTACTTTTCATCCTAAAAATTAGGATAGGTAATGCTTGATTTTGCTGCCGTGATTAGGTTAGATAAAGTATATTCCTGATTTACATTTATCATAAAATTATTATTATTTATCATAAAATGATTATCATTTATCATAAAATGATTATCATTTATCATAAAATGATTATCATTTATCATAAAATGATTATCATTTATCATAAAATGATTATCATTTATCATAAAATGATTATCATTTATCATAAAATGATTATCATTTATCATAAAATGATTATCATTTATCATAAAATGATTATCATTTATCATAAAATGATTATCATTTATCATAAAATGATTATCATTTATCATAAAATGATTATCATTTATCATAAAATGATTATCATTTATCATAAAATGATTATCATTTATCATAAAATGATTATCATTTATCATAAAATGATTATCATTTATCATAAAATGATTATCATTTATCATAAAATGATTATCATTTATCATAAAATGATTATCATTTATCATAAAATGATTATCATTTATCATAAAATGATTATCATTTATCATAAAATGATTATCATTTATCATAAAATGATTATCATTTATCATAAAATGATTATCATTTATCATAAAATGATTATCATTTATCATAAAATGATTATCATTTATCATAAAATGATTATCATNACAAATTTTTATTTGTTTTATTCAAGAAGATAGCACAAAATGTATCCTTTAATTTATCAAACTAGGGAAACCCAAGTTTTTGTAAAAACTTAAAAATTTGTTCACAATTACCCCAACTGACCCTACATAACTATTGATATTAACGTTAAATATGTCACCTCTCAATGATTTTAGGATAAAAAGAATACGAAGATACGTCAGACAAATTTTGATTTGGCGTGTTTGCAACTACGCTATCCATTTGGATACGCTAATAGCTTTGTGCGTGAATACATGTATAATATTACTAGCAATTAAGCCCATGGCAAAGGGCTTATTTTTATATTTAGAAAAAAATATTAAGTCAATTAATTTAGATAATTATATCTGTTGTCAAATGAACTAAAAGGAATGCATCGAACGAAACGTACTGAATGTAACAATAACAGGTGATAAAATATGAACCAAAATTCTAAATCAAAGTCGAACGAAAATGATTGATGAACTTTCTCGAACATCTTGCTTTTGACGAACTTTTACGAACATCATGCTTTTGAAGAACTTGCTCGAACATCATGCTTTTGAAGAACTTGCTCGAACATCAAAAACAGACCAAAGGAAAGTAATGCTGTGAGTTTGGTAGAATTTCAATGGTATTGTGTACTGTCATGAAACTCAATATTAATTCGGACGTATACTTCGACGACTGACATGTAAAGATAATATTCTAATTCTACCAATTGCAGGCTTCTTATCAAAACTCCTTATCGAAGTGATACTACCTAGCTTAACTTACTTATTATCAAATATTATTTATATAATCAAGTAGTGTCTCGACGGCGACGTCTCATGTCGAAATTCGTTATTGCTAAGCTTATAGGCAACCACATTTATTCCAATAAAAATAAAGGTTTGTTTTGATTTGTTGGTCTTTAAATAGAAAAAATAACATATCTAAATTAATTAACTTAATTTTACTTCTTTTTCTAAATATAAAATTAAGTCCGTGGCAACGGGCTACGGCAATAATACGGCTCGCATTATTATAAAATCAGGATCTTTCTTAAGTCCGAGAAAATGTAGACTATTCCAAACTTGATAAAACGTCACTTTGTAATCATTTAACAATAGGCGAGATAGGTGACTACGCCTATTTCTAATTCGTAAAATATTAGAACCAAATAATTTAAATGCCAAATGATTTAACTGTTAAAAGTGCATAAAAATCTTAACGTATAGCTAAATATGAGATAAAAAATCGTAACTTACTAAAAATCGTAAGTTTACTAAAATATTTTAAGTAACAAAATATCATAGTGCTTAAAAAAAACTTCAATATTTATTTTAAAAGTTGTCATTTAATATTGATCTTTTTCTACGATTCAATATTGTTGATTTGCCTCACTAAGTTTGCTAATTTGCTATTGCCAATTTGTCATTTGCACTACGTGAGTAGTACCAAGGGCAAATTTGGAAAATCTTCTGGTGAATTGATATCATCTAGTTTACAATTTATATCTTGAAAGACTTATAAAGTTGTCAATGTTGGTTTGAATTAATTATTGTGCTATTTAAAAATTAACAGATAGGAACTAATATTGTAAAAAAAAACGTTAATTTTATATTAAATACTGAGCGAGAATACAATATATTATTCAAACATCAGTACTAAGATTATAAAATGATTAAGAAATTTATTTATACTAAAATATATACAGTAAGTATTTTAGGATACTAATGCTTTTATGAAGATAACCTGTTATAAAAGTAACCTTAGGTAGAAGTTTACTGGATTACTACATTAACGGCTCATAAATATAATTTAGCCGCTCTGGAAGGCGTGGATAAACAAAAGATAATGTTATATGAACTCGACATTGTCAAATAACGTTATACGCTCGTGCTAAACAAGGCCGAAGCAACAGGTAGAAAACACAGTGTAAGCATAGATTACTTGAAAGCTATAGATTACCTGAAAGAAACAATGAGGAAGGATTGTAAGGGGGATGGAGGGGTCATAGTCCGGATATCATAGCACGGATGAAGACATAAATCACCGATTAACAGACTGCTCAACCTGGTCAAGGGTTGCAGATCGGGGGTGGTGAATTTGACTCGGGAGGACACGGGAAGACAGTAGAGGGAAAGAGAGGGGCAGGTCCTGACGGGGTTGACGCCAAGAGAGAGATGATTGGTCCAAGAAATAAGCGAAGAAGAGGGGGATGTGGAGGAGGCAACCAGTCTGTCTCCAACATGCCATCAGATCATGACTGCTCCAGACTATGACCCCTCCATCCCCCGTACAATCCTTCCTCATTATCATTGTTTCTTTCAGGTAATCTATAGCTTTCCATTTCATTCGATATCTTATCATATGATTCAAGTTAAATCTTCGCACATTTACAATTCTTTCAAGTTTGTGAAATTAAATTTATTTTTTTGACAGAACTAATGTTTTTACAAATGTTATTACACGAAAATTTAATAAAATGCGCGATAACTAACTCTAAATTATAGACAAATCTATTGATAGTGAAAAGTAAATAATAATTGTCCTGTTAAATGATTAACTTGACTTTATGCCGACTGAATATGCCTATATTTTCAATCTGATGAACAAAACTTAATATATGTTTACAAGTAAGGCACATTTGTAATAAACTGTCAATTAGACATATACACGGATAAAAGATAAATCATTCAAATACATTTATCATCGAGGCAATAACAACCTGTAAACGAATAAATAAAATTTGATTTACATCGAATTTAACAAATAATTAAGGATAACATCAGTATTAAATTGATTTGATAAGGTTCCTAGTTAAAAACAATAACCTAAAAAGAGAAGATACAAAATTAAATAATACATATATTTTTTAGTACATCCTTTAAAGTTTTATCCTATAAACTTAAAAGGACGAATTAATGATACATCATATACATTTACTAATTAAAAAAAAAAAGAAAAAAAGTTCAATCAGTCAGTCAAAATTTAGTCAAATTTTTAGTTAAATTATTATCGTGCGGTTTGATAACATGACATTTAACACTCCTGATTGAATTGGCAGTGATTTAGAATTTTTGATTTAATGTATATTATATGTATATTATATAAATTATACATGCAGGAAATTTGGATATTATTTACGGTAGTAACATAACAGGTAATCGATAATCTTCACAGACCAGTTTTGATCATATTTCGATTTTTGTATCGACTTCTTATCATCGTTATCATCTTTCATAAGGACCTTTAAAGGACGCATCTTCAAAGCCTTATTTATAACTAATTTAAGGTATTTTTAATGAACTATAAACGACTGATTTTGTAAATCAAAGTATATTATCTGCTACATTATTTTGAAGGTTTAGGTCATTATCACAGAACTTAACTCTTGTTGAATTTTAGTTAAGAGCCTTATAATTTTGGTCAGCCAATGACCTTATACAGGTATGACCTTCAAATACTCAATATGAATTACAGAGTGCCTATTTCTGTTCAAGCAATAATTTGATCAAAGTTCTATAATTCAGAACTTGAAATTCGTATATAATCACTCGAATCTTCGATTCAGATTCGATTACTTGGATTGTAAATCCAAGTAAACTGGCTTGGACTTAGCTTAAAGTATTAATTTTAAAAGTTAACCTCTAGCTTCTACTTAAAATTTGACTCGATATTTCAAATTATCCTGATAAAATAGAATTTCTAAAATAATATAATATTTAGTCAGCTTTTTTGCGACTTTATTCGATAATTTTGCTATATCGTGTAGTAAAAAGAGAACATTATATTTATTTTTATTATTTTTTTTTTTTTTATTAAATTTATAAAATTACCTTCTTTCAGTTGATAAAATTAATGCAAACACCAAAAATCACAGAAAAAACCCCTCAAAATCCATACAAACAACAAAAAACTCACTATTTATTTAGTACTTTTGTGCCGAAAATTAAAAAAAAAAAAACAAAGCAAAAACTAAACAATTAAATCTATTCAAAATGTATTTGTAAAAATATAAAACAATATCAGATATGTTTTTACTCAAAGAAGAATTTAAAGGCATCAATGAAGACAATGAATCCAAATCTAATAAAATCAAGTAATTGTCATGTCATCAATTCATTTTATTTTATCAAATCAGCAAGAATATAAATACAATATAAAAATCGAAGTAAGCAATTTTCACTTTCTATAAAAAAAAAACCCATCTCAGTTATGAATGAAAAATCAACTTTTGCCTTGTCAAATACCATTCATCTCCGAACAGAAAAAATAAAAAACGACTATTTTAAGACTTGCATATAATTATGGCCTGTAGATAATGAAAGTGATCTTGTCGCATGGCAAGACTGAATAATTATCGACAGGTTTCCCTTATGCATACTTCTGTACGAAATTACCCCCCAGTTATTCGAATGCTTTAAAAGAAGTTAACTGCAAAATATTGACAGAAAAATTGCATGATATGATTGCAGATAAGTGAAGAAAGTTTAAAAATGATTATCTTAATCATTTCCATTTTTAAACATCTCTTTCCCGCAAAGTCAATCAGTTTTAAAAACTTACTGGAACAGAATTGTAAAATTGATCAAATAAAACTTAATATCTTCATCGTCAAAAAGAAGACAATCTCAAATCTTATTTGTTGCTATTTTCAGCTCTTTCATTTTTAAACTAAACTTATTTCTTATCAGTAATTTTTATGAAGCAGCACTGCAAATGATAAGACTGGCATCAACCATTTGTTGGTCATATTATCTCTATTATCATTCTATTTATGTGAGGTTGAACTTGAAATGATTGAGTAATTTATTTATGCAGCATTTAATTCCCCCCTTTAACAGGATCTATACAAGCAACCGAGCAGTTACGAACAAAAACGCGCACGAAGTTGTTATAGCGAGCAAAAAAATGAAACAATAAAAAGTTGTTCTTGACGTCCCATCTCCGCATCTGGTGAAAGATTTTAGTCCTTCTTAAAGCTCATATGTCCAAACTGATCGAAGATTTACCTTTTCAACAATGATAAGCATGCGTTAAGCGTGCTCGACAGCTCATATGTGTTTACGCACTGCTTTTGTTCGTTAAGTGTATACCCGGTTTTGTTACACTTTATTGCTAAATGGTTTTTAACACAAATTTATTTACGATAGTTCGTGAGTTTATTTAGATTTTATTAGTGTAATATTAGTGCATCGTCTTCACAATATCTCTTATGTTAGCCAAATAAAATGGTCTACATTCATGAGAGTTACATCTTATTTAGCATTAAAGATAGCTCAATTTGACTATTTAAATTACGTTTAAATAATGCTAACAATAAAATATCTAATCTTTTAAATTGTCTACAAACAGAGGTACATCTTTAAATTGATACTCCCTCTATGTTTTTGTTTAGAATGTAAATGGATATTATGTAATTATTTTTACACTTCTTTGTCTAAATAACTATTAGGCAAAGGGATATTTATAGTCCAATGTACTTTAGGACGAAGGAATATCACACTTCTATTTTTATAAGGATAGTAACAGTATAAAGAAGAACATCATCTACACCTTCTTAAGATTGTTACTCCCCCTATGTTTTCTTTTATAGAATATAAATGGATATAATTATTTATACATTTCTTTGCCTAAATAACTATTAAGACAGTTGGATATTTAGTCTAATGTACATTAGAACAAAGGAATATCACACTTCTGTTAGTTTTTATGAAGGGAGTAGCAGTTTAAAGAAGAACATTCCACAAACCTTCTTCAGATTGTTACTCCCCTATTTATTTTTTTTTTTAGAATATAAATTGGATATAATTATTTATACATTCCTTTGGCTAAATAACTATTAAGACAAAGGGATATTTAGTCAAATGTACTTTGGGACAAAATAATATAACTTTTTTTTAAGGGGAGTAGCAGTTTAAAGAAGAACATTCCACAAACCTTCTTCAGATTGTTACTCCCCTATTTATTTTTTTTAGAATATAAATTGGATATAATCATTTATACATTCCTTTGGCTAAATAACTATTAAGGCAAAGGGATACTTAGTCCAATGTACTTTGGGACAAAGGAACTTCACACTTCCGTTTTTATAAGGGGAGTAACAGTTTAAAGAAGAACAGTTCGTACACTATTAAACAAGTAGATCGGTTTTACAGTAAAGATCGCATCTACCATAAAAAATATCATCGGGATTTTAAAAGGTATGCATTTACTTTTAGTTTCATGGAGTTGAAAGTGCATAATTCGTCTTCTTAAAGAATGTGAGGCCCGACGTTCTTTCTTTAAAGCTGTTAAGTTAATTATGATACTAAAAAGTCTTAAATCAACAAATTCAAGTATGTAGTTGATTTCAGTAATCATCAAGATAGTCATAAGCAAAAACAAATTTAATTCCCATTAATGATGCTACAAGTCAACTTTTCTCAGACGCGCGAAGATACATTTACTCGAGCATTTCTATCTTTTAATAAGCTTCCTCAAAGGAAGCGATTCTTTTACGATGCGACATTCAATTGCATTAGGTAAGTGCGGAAGGGTTTGGTATATTCTCTTAATTTCAGCAGGCTGTTCGATCGAATGTTCCTCTGCCTATTACGTTTTAATGTTTATATTTTGTTTCTCGATGTCTTAAATTCACATCGAATTTTAAACTCAAATTTCCTTTCTTATATCTACATACAGTAGAATCCCGGTATTTCATATCCCGTTATATCATATATCCCGATAAATCGTATATTATTGCCAGTCCCTTGAAAAAATCCCGATAATTGGTATAAAACCAATGTATTTCGGTCCCCTCAGTATAACGTATTTTTTTCCCTTTCGAGGTGAACATAAACGTCTTATAACTCGTATAATTCGGAGAATAATCCCGATAAAACGTATGAATGGAGGGGGAAATTTCCAAGATTTTGCTTATTTACTGGCTATATCTGTTGTTTTACTCTACTCAGAAAAAAATAACAACAGTTCACACTTCACTACAATTAGAGGAAGTATTAATTAAGTGTTTTTTTTTTATTAATTCCGAATTGCAAAGGAACCTATTGGAGGGAACATTCTTCGGGGAAAAAATTAGAACTCTCGCGTGACGTTTGATCGGCATTAAACAAAGACTTAGGGGGGAGAGTGTGATTGTGTCCAAACCAAATGTAATTCCTGGACAGCCTAGATTCTAGATGAAGGAATAACTCTTATAATTCTAAGAAAAATCGCGATTAAACGTATTTGAAAGGAGAGGACCCTTTTCCAAGATTTGATCGTTTACCTCCTTCTCTTCTACTCGTATAAAATGCTATGGAGAACACCCAGTACACATTTAATTTTTTTATGATCATACACAGTGTATTTTTATGTGCAAAATAAATACAAGTCTTAATTATTACATTTCATTTTTCTTTTTTTACCATCAATATTTCATAATCCCGATTTAGTGAACTACTCGATATATCGTATTTTTGCTTCGACCCCTTGAAGATACGATACATCGGGATTCTACTATATACATAAGATATACATTATACATGGGACGTTTACCTATCTTATATATGTATACATAGGATAAGCTTGATCTTATCAATAATGATACTTATCAGTAATAATATAACAATATATCGGAGGATTCATCGATCATCGTCGTTTAGAATATTGCCCAATTGTGCGTTACTGTCTCTTAGCAGTAAATCGTTGTCCAAATACATATTATCAATAATATTGTACCTTTAACTAAACTTTAATTGGCTTCATTGTGTCATAGGTGTTTTGTGAATGTTTAGATCCATATTAAAATTTAACATAGCAGCATCTTTGACAATACCAGTTATTAAAGAGTAACAACAGCTTTTAACGCATATCTGAAGCAATCAACCAGTGTTTTGAGTATATTTTCCACGAGTCGATACATGTTTCTTCAAATGAAATAAAACAGCTGGAAATAAGAGCTCATATAATTATTACATATAAGTAATTCAAGACGGAATTTAATTATACATATAACACTAATTGTATAATTATATATATATATAT
>KZ651225.1:2216905-2237789 GCA_001010745.2 Gerris buenoi
ACACTACGAAAAAAATGAATAGGACCTTTTTGGTAGAGAATTTACTCTAGTTTAATTTTGTACATAACTAGTTTTTCGCTAAACTCAATATTTTCGAAGATAATTAAGAAAAACTGAAAAAATGGCCCTTCAGGGGGCCCCCCCACCTCGCGCTCGCCCCCCACCCTCGGGGACTTTTAGTATGTTGTACAGGACACTCAAATCAACAACTCTGCCAAGTTTCAAAACTTCGGGATTTTTTTCTCCTATTTTGGCAAATTTGACTGGGCTATAGATGGAATTCATAGTTTTAATTTTTATCCTATAAACGGTAGGGAATATCAAGTACCATTACCATTTAGTGCAGTAACAGACCTAAACACATAGCAATTAAGAGTTTAATAATGCACTAGGTAATTGTTCTTTACTTCATCATCATTGGATAAAGTGGAATTCAAAAATACTTTCAGGATGTTCTTATAAAAATTGGTATACAGGCATTACAGTAGAAACATGGTTAAACAAGAGGTTTTGCATTAAGAAAATAAAGTTACAGTAAACAGTCTTACAGATAACCGCAAGGCATCTGACATATATAAAAATGATATATAATAGGACTAAAATAAATTTGACTTAGAAGCTACTACTCCATTCTAAAGAACTAACTCCGTGGCTTAACAACATTTCCTAGAACTTCTCCATTTTAAAGAACTAACTCCGTGACGCAACAACCCTTCCTAGAACTACTCCATTTAAAAGAAATAACTCCGTGGCGCAACAATCCTTCCCTTCCTAGAACTACTCCATTTTAAAGAACTAACTCCGTGGCGCAACAACCCTTCCCTTCCTAGAACTACCCCATTTGAAATAACTCCGTGGCGCAACAATCCTTCCCTTCCTAGAACTACTCCATTTTAAAGAACTAACTCCGTGGCGCAACAACCCTTCCCTTCCTAGAACTACCCCATTTTAAAGAACTAACTCCGTGCCACAACGACCCTTCCCTTCCTAGAACTACACTATTTTAAAGAACTAACTCCGTGACGCAACAACCCTTCCTAGAATTACTCCATTTTAAAGAACTAACTCCATGGCGCAACAACCCTTCCTAGAACTACTCCATTTTAAAGAACTAACTCCGTGGTGCAACAACCCTTCCTAGAACTACTCCATTTTAAAGAACTAACTCCGTGGCGCAACAACCCTTCCCTTCCTAGAACAACTCAATTTTAAAGAACTAACTCTGTGGTGCAACAGCTCTTAGAGGGCCTAGGCCTTCCAAAGAGCTAATAAAACTTTACCTATATTAAAGAACTTTAACTCCGTGGCACAATAACATTTCTTAGAACTTCTCTATTTCAAAGAACTAACTCCGTAGCGCAACGACCCTTCCTAGAACTACTTCAATTTAAAGAACTAACTCCGTGGCACAACAGCTCTTCTAGAACTACTCCATTGTAAAGAACTAACTCCGTGGCGAAACAACCATTCCCTTCCTAGAACAACTCAATTTTAAAGAAGTTACTCCGTGGCGCAACAGCTTTTGGAGGGCCTAGGCCTTCCAAAGGGCTTATAAAACTTTACCTATATCGCTTATATAAAACAGCTACCAATTTATATGACAATGCTTGGATGCTGGATGGGCATCATACGTGGGGCCTCTTGCCGGAGTCAACTCCAAAACCCTTAGGCACAAGAGTGCTATAAGCTATCGGCGACCTTTGCTTTTAGAGTAGGTATAGCAAATACAATCAATACAAGTTTGTATTTATGGTTTTTAAAAAACTAATGCAAAGGTTTTGCAATGTTCAAAGGACACACATACTCTACCTTCTTCTTCACATTATTCTCACCGTGTGAACATTAACTGCATCACTTTTTACAATGTAAAACAACTATAAATAGATTTAACCTTAGAGTCTGATAAATGTCATAAGCCATAAAGAAGTACAAATAGACGAAAAATGCATGTAGCAAACTAGAATGCATGTATGCTAAAATTGAGAAAAAACGTGTTTAAGGATGTCTATAATATGTGTAATCCATTGAAAGTCGAATATCTTATCTGATTCCCCATTCTTTGTGAAAGCCGTAGAATATGTGAGTTTGAGGTTTGCATTTATTGTTTAGAAGGTTGTTGAGAGCCCTTAGTACTCAGACAAGAGTTGAAGGGTTGAGTGATAAGGATCGAGTATAAGAGAAGGGTTTGCAGTGTGAAAGAGCCAGAATTCCAGGCTCCGTAATTTGATGTTAAGTACGCTTTAAAAGACAAGGGCTAAATCCAACTCTTACTAACCTTTCCCTACAATAACATCCCATGTAAAACATTCTGACCTAAAAATAAAACTTATATTTAAAAATAGAGCAATCACAGCTATAAGGTTCTTTAAAAGTCAGTAACCGGCATTTTTAACGGAGGAGTGCGGATGGAATATCTGCAATAAGTATAACCTAACGAATCACCTTAAAATTTCGTGGTGTTGATGTGTTACTTATGTTTGTGTTTTTTAGTTAGAGGTAGGTGTGTGTTGTTTGCTGATACTCGTGAGGAGTAATTTGCTGGAACAGTGATGGAAATGTGAAATTTAGCGTAAAACTTAGAACATACGTTCACGGTAATATACCAAATGTTCAAACAATCCTTAAGTCATACTTAGAGTTTTAAATGGTCTTCCCGATTAAAAAGTGGTTTAAAATGTATTGCTATAGTAGAGTTGCTATGTGGTGATGCAGTCTTTCAATATTTATTCCATAGCAGGAAAAATGAACTTAGGACAAGGTAGACCAGCCTCAGACGAATATTATGTAGCAAAAATGTACTAGATAAAAATTACTACGCATTTTGAGAAAATGTGCAGAAGAATGACCCTGTCCCAGCTTATTCCGCCCTGCCAATTAGAGGAATTTCGAGTTGAAAATCAAATGGCTGTTTTACCCAGCTCCTCTACCACTCAGCAGCTGACGTTTCCTATATAAATATCAGTGTTGAAGAGGGTACGTTTTAACAATTAAGAAAACCATAACGAAAAAAGAAAACTGATTCCGGAAGTGGAAACACAACTCTTTATCAGAGTACGAGGAATAAACACTTCAAAAGTGTCGAGTACCAATAGTCCAAAGGTAAAACCAAAATAAATCCGAATAATAAAGTTCCGTCACTTTTGGAAAAGACCTCTATTATCGTAAATAGTAAAAGGAAGCACGTCTATTTTTTTTGCACATTTATAGCCGGACAGGTGAACATTTTTCCTCAGCCTTAGAGTAGTGGTTAGAGCACCGCAGCGAAGGGATCCACTGTTAGATAAACAGTGGCAGGGTATATCTTTATCTTTGAATTATTGTTTTGACTTACGTTAGTAACATTCCCATATACTTAGGTAATACTTCTTTCTCTAACTGAGTTAATCAAGTATTTTCCGATCGCAGTTTTCGCCGTTTATAATTCCAGAATATCTAAGTCCCTCGAACAAGGGTTTACCGTATAAAATAGCGTCGTCACCATTTCAAACAAGTAAATTTACATTTTTTCCTTCTTGAGAATGAGATAATGGTCTGGAAACGTCGACTGGTTTAAACCAAGTCGGAGAAAATAAGTTTCTGTCGAAATAATGTTAAATTCCTCCGAGCCTGCACCTTCTTAGAACACTTATTCTACCTGTTGGAGTAATTTACTTTTTTTCGAAGCAGACTACACAGACAAGTGAAGGGATAAGAGTAGAAGGCTTCAATCATCAGAACGTGACAGGAAGATGAGACCTAGTCATGAACAAAATATATACTTCAATTAAAAAGCTAAAACTAATTAAACCTTTATTTATGACTGAACAAGTCGACCTCATTTTGTTACTCCGTCATCGTCCGACTGATTTACTTCCAGCACTAAAACAACTCCGCCCTTTAAATAAATATTGAGTAGGAAAAAAAGGTATTAAACATATTTAATGTTAGTTACGAGCTAGTTAAAGAATAAATAATTATAAGAAGGTGAAGCAAGTATGTTTTAACACTAAAAATTACGTTTGGGGCTTACAATTTTTTCAACCAACGTAAGTTTGAAAGGATTCTCTTTCGAGAGTAGATAAAGAGAGTAAATTGAAAAATAAAAAATAATCGCTTACAGCTAATATTAGATAGGGCCTTTATCCTAAAGTTTCATTTTGGTTTAAGTTAAATACATATTATAATTGGGATTAAAAGTGGAAAAATTAATCGTAAAGCGATTAAAGTTAATTCGATAACAATTTAAGTTCTTTCACAATGATATAATTTCAAGTCTAATTTCGTAGTGACTAATTCGTTGCATTAGCCCTTAATTAGTAAATTCAAAGCACAATCATATACGAGTATTATGAACGATACGTTCAAAATACACTTCATGCTGGCTATTAAAGCTTGGGGATCTGGTAATGGTAAAGTCAAATCACTTAATCGCAAAGCAAATATACTTGATTTCGGAAGTGCGTCGTGGAGTTGGACATATTAATATGTATAATTAGACATTATTTCCTCTTGAAAAAAAATGTAGTCCAAGAACTATTTGTATCTGCAGATAATGTGTGTTCTATATAATTTTAAAGTAATTTTAGGATTAGAGAGGGAGGGATTATAAGCTACGAGCAAGTGACCCGTTTACATGGATGAAAGGAAGGAACAAGGGATTACAAGGTGACCTGGGAAGGTTACAGGCATATTAATGGTTTTTATTTAGTGCGCCAGTGGACCACAGTGCAGCTTCAACCCACGTGGACTCTTGTCACCGGACGGACCCGAATGTCGAGGGTGACGGTACAAGGGTAAGTGGATCGGAATGTAATGCGGATGCGAATATTTCCAGTGTCCGTAGAGTAAATATGTAAATACGGGGAGTGGGCGAGGGCGGGGGTCAGGAGGTCGACTCGGCCCGGGGTTAATGAGAACCTCAAGAACCTTAAGAACCTCGGCCGGAAACCCTTCGGCCAACTTTACCTCCCTCTAACGAGCTACACTTTCCCCTCGTTTAAACTGTAATATCTCTTTTATCTACACCTACTCGGACGCATAAACGCATTTGTCTTCGGTCTCAAGCCTCGGGTAATTATTATTCTTCGGATCTGTATAATTACGTGGAAGAAGGAACCGAGCCGTGGAAGCCCGAGTACTACCCCGCCGTCGGAGGCGCCGGCGTTCTCTGAGACGCCGACAACCGATCCATACTCACACTCACACGATATACTTTTGTTTTTGTTTGCCGATATTATACTCTACTTGACTCACCTCGACTACTCGACTGTCGGGTGTAGACATTAACGTCCGAAGGAGTACGTCGTCTACAACTAAAACCAGTAATTAGCATCGCAGAATTAGAAAGATTGATTTATACGGCGAATCGTCGTCCCTATAAATCTCTATGCTAATTCAATTTGGAACAATCATCATTGTGGATGTTCTCAATCATTGTAATTTTAATTGTCTGCTTACACCTTATTATCATAATTCTTTTTCGTACACATTTATCTTTTATTAGTGTTCCTTTTACCTCGCACTGTCATTCTGTCATGAAAATTAGGGTTTATGAAGATAAATGTACGTAGTCATAGCCACAATAATAAAGTTATGAAACAAACTGATAATCAAATTTTAAAAGTCAATTCAATTGATTGGGTGGGCAATAATAATTACACTACCGATTCGTTTTTTTTTTTGTAATCTAAACCTATTAATATCGTTCAAGAATATTTGGGCACATGGAAGGTAGGTATAGCACAGTTGTATACAGGTTCATGGGACAAAGTAGAAAAGATTTTTCATAAAATTAATCAAAACAGTCAAAAGACTATATGACTTCTTAAAATACAAACATATTTCTTTCAAATTTGGTGATATAGTTTCTTTTACATAATAATAACTAACAATATATTGTAGAATGTATGTATGTATGTGTAGTAGACTGTATGTACACACACATATATATATATGATGTATAAATAGAAGAACGTACGATGGGTAATCATGGTGGAAACAACCAACTTAGTACACACTAATACAGTATACTTAGTCTAACGATATTGAGCAGATTGTGACACAGAAGTCTAGACTTATTCTACAATCCCCAACGGAATTGTCGTTTAAAAAAAGAATCTATCCTATAAAGCAATTTTTCTAAATATTTTGTACATATCTTCTAGAAAAGCCACGGTAATCAAAGTTAAGTGGATCTAAGACGCGAAAGCAACAAAACACTGATAAAAGTAAAACTAGCGTAAAGGCAGTGAAAGCAACAAAATACTGATAAAAGTAAAACTAGCGTAAAGGCAGTGAAAGCAAAAGCAAAGAGCCGAACTTTTTTTACCAGCACGTCTTTTAATTCGCAGCGGGTTTATCTGAGGTCCTACCAAGGTCTAGTCTTACCTTCTTGTCTTACACTACCATAACCGTTTAAAACCTGTAGTAAAAACAGTGTCATCAAGCATTTAATCTTCGGCTACAAGTCATAAATAACCGTCGTGCAATCTCCCCTATCCCATTATTTGATTTTCTTAATATCACAAGCCATCAATTATTCGTTTTAATTAAACTTGTTTTACATACGGGATCGCATAGCAGCCACTAATTAAGTGAGCTTTAATATTGAATTTTTATAAATATAACCACTAGTTAGGCTTCGAGGCCATCCATCAAATCCGTTTCTAAATAATGTTTGAAAAAAAAGCAACAGAAAAACCACACGGCCGTTCCTCCGTTAAATAAAATTCCATTAAGTGACTAAAAATTTATGAGTTTGTAAAGAAATTTGAAACTCGCCAATTTAAAATAGGGCTTCTTTGAATATTCAACAAGCCCCAATATTATTTCGGCTCATTAATTTTATTTAGTAAAACCACTCAAAACGCACTTGTTAATCTATTTTATTTCTCAAACCAATCAATTAGTTTATTAAAAAATATTGGGCTGCAGTTAGGTTAGGCTTTTAGGTTAAGTTTTATGACTACAAATATAATAGATAAAAAAAAGCTCTTATGCTTTCCTAAACCATTCATACGATTGCGATGAAACTTTGGGGAATGGTTGGGCATATGCCCGGGAAGGTTTCTGAGTTAGTAATACAATGTTCCGATAGATGGTGCGCGCGTCGTTTCACTGAATGTGTGAATTCCACATTGTTAGGCGGTACGAAGTTCGCCGGGTCAGTTAGTAATGGAATAAAAAAAAATAAATATACATATTAGTGTTCAATTTTATAGCAAGTGGGAATCGCATTGCTTAAATAAGTGTTCAATTTTATAACAAGTGGGAATCGCTTTGTTTAAATAAGTATTCAATTTTATAACAAATGGGAATCGCTTTGCTTAAATAAGTGTTCAATTTTATAACAAGTGGGAATCGCTTTGCTTAAATAAGTGTTCAATTTTATAACAAGTGGGAATCGCTTTGCTTAAATAAGTGTTCAATTTTATAACAAGTGGGAATCGCTTTGCTTAAATAAGTGTTCAATTTTATAACAAGTGGGAATAGCTTTGCTTAAATAGGTGTTCAATTTTATAACAAGTGGGAATAGCTTTGCTTAAATAGGTGTTCAATTTTATAACAAGTGAGAATCGCTTTGCTTAAAGTTCTTGGCAAGTTTAAATTTCCTCAAGGTTTACCGAAGTGAGACATATTAATGATCACTGTTGGTAATGTGAAAAGTGGTTGTTTCTTCCTTTCTGCAATAACCAAATATTCTTCTCTGTATAAGAAAACAAATATAGTTTATGTATAGTTATCTAATGGATCCTGTAGGATATAGAAAAACGAGAACGGTTTACTTCACTAACGTATTCGGCAACGTTTTGGCCTTACAGGACATTTTCTAGTCTTAGTAATTTTACACGAATAGCTTTGCTTAAATAGGTGTTCAATTTTATAACAAGTGGGAATAGCTTTGCTTAAATAGGTGTTCAATTTTATAACAAGTGGGAATAGCTTTGCTTAAATAGGTGTTCAATTTTATAACAAGTGGGAATAGCTTTGCTTAAATAGGTGTTCAATTTTATAACAAGTGGGAATAGCTTTGCTTAAATAGGTGTTCAATTTTATAACAAGTGAGAATCGCTTTGCTTAAAGTTCTTGGCAAGTTTAAATTTCCTCAAGGTTTACCGAAGTGAGACATATTAATGATCACTGTTGGTAATGTGAAAAGTGGTTGTTTCTTCCTTTCTGCAATAACCAAATATTCTTCTCTGTATAAGAAAACAAATATAGTTTATGTATAGTTATCTAATGGATCCTGTAGGATATAGAAAAACGAGAACGGTTTACTTCACTAACGTATTCGGCAACGTTTTGGCCTTACAGGACATTTTCTAGTCTTAGTAATTTTACACTTGAATTAGTTTTGTCATAACATAATAAAAAAATAAAAAATGGTAGGAACTAAACGGTTCCGTTGTCAACTACAAAGCCAAATATAGCATCTAAATAAGATCCTAATAATATAAAAGTGGTAAAATAAGCAATAAGCACATATAAAAAGAAAAACTAGTGGCATTCGGTAACGTTAAATTAATTATAATTATCACTGATATAATAAAAAAAAAATGATAATGAAAAATTTGAGTGATAACTCTCCAAATAACTAATACTATTTGAAACAATTAATATTAGTTACATTTGTGATTTAAATTTATCGTAAGAAGAGTTTAATACTTCAAATGTATCTCGTGAAACAAACGAGCAAAGTTTAAAACTCGTTAAAGCTGCTTAAACAATTCTTTGTAAAAATCATCCTATCTTTGAGCGTAAAGAACGTTGTCTTTGAAAAAAAAAAACTAAAAAATAAAATAAAGGTAACAAGTTAAAGACACGTAGGATGATTTAAAACCATTATTTGTTGTGACATTTGATGATGTCCGAGTCTTGTGAATGAAATATGGTCTGAAGAAAATGACCGGCCATGATAATGGCTCTAAAACGCGTCTAGTACCGAGAGAATATAATACCATTATCCTTCGTTTTAAAGATCTTAAAGATCTTTTAAAGATCGAGTGAATCTTTAACCTCCGAGTGATTCGGGTCATCATAATATTTTCGTCCTTCTTTTTATTTATAGCTCTTGTTTAATCTGTTTTGACTGCAATGGACTTTTTTTCTGTAACCTTCGCTCGAAAGAAACAGAGGAAATGACACAATAATGCAATTGGTATACCGTAATAATTGATCGTGACGATCATAAATAAACTTATGTTCGTGTGTAAATCTTCTCTTTGCAAAAAAAAGGTCGAACTTAAATCCTACACTCGTCTAGTTAGAATTTCATAAATTCAAAAAGTGAATTTAACTGGTTAATAATAAAACAACATTGCAAATTGAACACAGAATACAAATTGCTATTAATAAGTGACAAACTAATGACCTTACGTTTATTTTCTCTAAGTTAACTCAAAATAATTTGCAACATTCGAAGTAGACCATTAAAAAAATATGTATATAAAATAGAAAAGTTAATTTAATTTAAGATAATGCAGGGAATAAATTTAAATTTATCATAACAACTAAATATAATTTTTTAAATTTCATCTCAGTAAGATTGTTGGGATGTCACCTCCTGCTTCGCTTATCAGTCGAGCGGCACTTTACCACACTTGTAAAGATGGAAGATTTGATTTGTATAAATTGATACGAAGGTTTTACTTACGCTAAAATTCAATTATGTTGACTATTATGTTGACTACTACGGTCAATTTTTCATGAAAAAGTGATACTTTTAAATTTTACTAGAATACTTTTGGATAGAATTATTTAGGAATATATACTTAAAAAAATAACCGGGAAAGCCTTAAACAAGGCCGAGACAAATGTCGAATGACAAAACTGTATAAACGTGGAAGGTAATTCTCGTGTTAATTATATGTCGATAAATTAACTCTTAATTAATTAATTAATTAACTCACTTCTTATTTCTGAGTAAACACATAATTATTAATTAGCGGTTAATATATCACGTACTGACATAGCATACATTCACAGTTTCCACATATCAAATACATTAAGAGGTAGATTAAAACGTTTAATCTAAAAATATGGTATAGAGTAGTCAAAGAATAGGTATCGTCATTTTTGCATATTTGCTTTAGCGCTATGAATTATGATGCGTATAGATGTAAAAGGTTATTGGGTTTCTATATGCATAATAAATTTGACATTAGGAAATTTAATTTAATCTCGAATTGTAGTAATCAAATTTAACTTTTTTAGTCATCACATTAAAGATTATGGTAAACGTTATTGAATAGTGTAGCAATTGTATTAAATTGAAGTTAAATCAAATAAAATTATTATTTAATTTAAGTGGACATGACTATTACCTCTCGGTGAATGTAAAATATAGTTTATTGCAGGACAGGGGATTGACCACCTTATACTTATCTATTCGGAGTGATTATCATTGTGAAACATTATTACCTTTTTTGGTTTCCGTTAGTTTTACGTCCTAGTCAACATAAGATTAGGTTTTTACAGGACAGGGGATGGCCCACCTTACTCCTCTAAACTTAGGTGTGATTATCAGTGTGAAACATTATAACCTTTCTTGGATTTCCGTCTTAGTCAACATAATATTAAGATATTACAGGACAGGGGATGGCTCACCTTACTCCTCCAAACTCGGTGTGACTATCAGTTTGAAACATTATAACCTTTCTTGGATTTCCGTTCGTTTTACGTCTTAGTCAACATAAGATTAGGTTTTTACAGGACAGGGGATGATCTACCTTACTCCTCTAAACTTAGGTGTGATTATCAGTGTGAAACATTATAACCTTTCTTGGATTTCCGTTCGATTTACGTCTTAGTCAACATAATATTAAGATATTACAGGACAGGGGATGGCCCACCTTACTCCTCCAAACTCGGTGTGATTATCAGTGTGAAACATTATAACCTTTTTTGGATTTCCGTTCGATTTACGTCTTAGTCAACATAAGATTAGATTATTACAGGACAGAGGATGGCCCACCTTACTCCTCCAAACTCGGTGTGATTATCATTGTGAAACATTATAACCTTCCTTGGATTACTGATCTTTTTACTTTCTATCAACATAAGATAAGGTTATTACAGAACAGGGTATGAACCGCCTAACTCATCTATTCGGAGTTATTATCAGTGTGAAATGCTATAACCTTCCTTGGATTACTGATCTTTTTACTTTCTATCAACATAAGATAAGGTTATTACAGGACAGGGTATGAACCACCTAACTCATCTATTCGGAGTTATTATCAGTGTGAAATGCTATAACCTTCCTTGGATTACTGATCTTTTTACTTTCTATCAACATAAGATAAGGTTATTACAGGACAGGGTATGAACCGCCTAACTCATCTATTCGGAGTTATTATCAGTGTGAAATGCTATAACCTTCCTTGGAGTTCCGTTGAGTTTACCTCTCGGTGAACATAAGATTAGGTTATTGGAGTACGGGGAATGGACCACCTTTATATATTATACTTCATTATACTCGGTGTGATTATTACCAGTGTGAAACATTATAACCTTCCTTGTTCTTGTATTTTAAGTTACCAGATGAATGTGTGCATTAGAAAACCCATAGAATAAACACAATTTCGATGGCACCCAAAAAACACCATCAATATTTTTTTAAATGTGAAATCTGTACATAGATTATGAGAGATTAAAAATATCATTCACATGTACACTATTGTAAAATAATATTATTTTATAAGTTGAAGGTATTACCTCTAACGATAGAAGACATACGATGTTTGCCACTTTACAATTTACGAGATAAACTCTTTAGTTTCAAACTAGTGATATAAATGATCTTGAGAGAGGGATTGTTAACTTTAATTAATGTTCACGGAACATTAAGGCTACATTGTAATTCGATGAAATCTTAGAACAAGTTTAGAGCTGGAACATTTGTTAACTGAACCAACGCGTGCAATGTTTTCTTCTATTTGCTAAAGTGATCATTAAACTGCTAACGACGGATCCCTCACGAGGATTTAATGGATTTAACACGAGCATATTAGCATAAACCAAAGTGTTCATAACCTAATTATGACTAGAGAGGTTAATAAAATGTAACAACAATATTCTCACTATTAATATTAAAAATTGTGGTGACAATATTGTTGTGTTACATTTTATTAACCTCTCTAGTCATAATTATGAAGTGGTACCACAAAATCTCAGTGCGTCTATTAGTTATTAAAAATTGTGGTGACAATATTGTTGTGTTACATTTTATTAACCTCTCTAGTCATAATTATGAAGTGGTACCACAAAATCTCAGTCAAAACAACCAACTATTTTCATAACCTAATATAAATCTACTCTCTGTCGTAATCGTTTGCAAGATACTTAAAAATTTTTTGAACAATTGTGCAGGAGCTGGTTGGTGTGCGCGGGTGGAAGCCAGGTGGTGTGTAGTCTGATGCCAGGACTGACCAGAGTTCAAAGGACGCTTTGTCTTTCGTCGCCCGATCTCATACTACCATTATTAGAAGGCGTGAGGATGGCAGGTCGTGAGTGCCAGAAACGTTTCAAAAACCATCGATGGAATTGCTCCAACATTGGACGGATAAATCCTCTTGCACCCGTCATTATTGTAGGTACGATTCATTTAATAATTACTGTTCTCGTTTTCAAAATGTCTCTAAAGCTTTATTTTCCTAGAAGCGACTACAGCGATAGACGCTCAAGCGATAGTCACTGGGCGACTATCGTTATTCTTAACATGCAAATTCAGAAGAACGATAGTCGCTGAGCGTCTATCGCTGGAGAAGCGTCTTGGAAAACTTACCTTAAATCTACTACTTGGTTGTCGTCGGTCCATCTGGAATGCATTGACATAGATTGATTTAAATATTCTTTCATGATTTTAGAAGGAGAATCGTATTCAAATAACTAAATTCCATGGATAAATACTAGTATAAAAACTTGATTCGGAAAGCAAAAGTTAAGAATTCGCTGTAGAAGTTAAAATCATAGATTATTTTGATTAAAAAAAAATAATTATTTTGCCAAAAAAAAAAAAATGTATCGTCAAAATCGAATTTTATGCACTTCTCCAATAATCCAAATAAAATAGGGATATCATTACAAAAATAAAGCGATTTGACGCTTTATATTTTTCTAGTTTATGGTCATTAGGTGAGAAATTAATGACCTTCCTTGGAATTGAACTGAACAGGATGAGTTACTGTTTGAAAAGTAGTATAAAAAAAAAAATGTTTTGACACTCGGCTACTCTGAACTTCTGTCGTAATTCCAAATATTAATTAAAATTCTCGAAGAATTCTCGGTATCTTTTTATTTAACTTAATGCACTTACAAGCAACACTCGATGATTGCACAGGGGGAAGATATTTTACACAACCGGAACGAATTAAAAACCTACAATTAGTTGACCAGGCTACAATCAGGACAGAAAAAAAGGTTTTAATCCTATAATTATTGGGTTATTTTCTTTAATTATTATAAATTAAACTAGATTGGACACTTCGGTGTTAAATTGATCGATGTAAGAACGGAACAATTGGCTAATTGACACACTGGAAAAAAAACGCCTACTCTTATCCACGTAGAGAAAATATCTTACTAATGGAACATAATAAACAGTTTTCCATCTATTAATACCTTACTCCAGATTAATTTAGTTAATCTAATAACGTATAAGAGTTATTTGTTCTAGATTTTTATCAGGGCAAGACAAAAAAACATAATTTTAACGGAATGCGGTAGCGGTATCTATAACTGAAACGAATAACAAACATTTTAATGTAACTCTTACAAAATTAAAGTAAGTCCGATGTGGATTTAAGAGGACTCTGATACGATAAAAAGAATAGGGATCTTTATAAGAAAGAGGAACTGCCTTTTTTATAAAATTAAGGTGGGTCTTATTCATCGTGGCAGTATAGAATCGCCTTATGACATAGGTCACACCGAGTTCTTAACCTTTGACAGCCTATCATTATAACCGAGTCAAGAAAACGACCAATTAAAATATGAAAATGTAACGTCAAAGCTTTATAACAATCTCAGGTGGAATGTAAGAAAATAATAGTTATAACCTCCGAGAAATAAAATGTCAGATGCTAATTGCTACATACCCCTTGGATCTCTTCACTCCGCCATTATTTTCACAGAATCACGAGCTAATGACGGACTTACATCTCAATTTATAAGGAGCATTTGCATCCGTGTATATTGGCATAATCGAAATGGATTACCGGTTGCGAGACGAGGCAGCTAATCGGTACTTTAGGTGACAGGATTGGACCAAGGACGTAGATGTCTACTTGATCCTTCCTGCAATTACAGGTGTCCCTACTCATCTAGAAATCCTTATTTTTACACTTTTAAAATTTTACTAATTTCTAACCAGGTCCATGTTTCAAGCAAATGCCAATAGGTTCAAATCATATTACCAATTTTGACTTCACTCCTTCGTTTAAATATACTTACTTAATTTGTATTTGTATTTGTAAGCTGTGCAGGCCAGGCCGATGTCGATGATGCGCAATATTTGCTACAGTATCAGCGCAAGTAGTTTTAGCCATATTTGAACTTTTACCCGAGTGGCAACAGAACTCGTTGAGGAACCGAAGTTCAAATTGTAAATTAATCTGTTTACGATTCCGCTAACTTGAAACATTTACTATTATTTTCTTTTCCGTTTATTTTTACGTCCTGAACACCATAACATATAACTGTCAACTTCGAATATTCCACATTCAATAGTATTTTATAGCGAGTCTTTTAACTGAAACAGAGCATTCAGTTACTTGTCATTTTACCTGATACCATTGCCTTATCAAATTCATTAAAAATATCGGGTTACACTGTCCACGAATACGAACAAACTTAAAATATTTTATAGCGAGTCTTTCAATTGACACATTAAAGCATTTAGTTACTAGTGATTTTATCTGATACCATTGCGTTTTCAAATTCAGTAAACATATCGGGTTACCCTGACCACGAATACAAATGAAAAAGAGAAGGGATGAAATATAGCGGGGATTTATTTGATTACTGTCCAGTCGAGTCCTTTTATTTGGCTTTACCCAAGCAGGTAGTGGGTGGTTGTTTGACGAATCTGACATATCTCGGTCCGCACTGTTTTCTCTTTAATCGTTTTCAAAGCATCGTCGTTTTAATCGGATCTGGATGTCAGAAGATTTAAAAACGACGTCGTTAGAACGTCGGACGGGATCGTGAGGTCCGGCAAAAAGAGGGTGGACAGTGACAACGACGAATAATAATAGAGGCCGGGACGGGTGGGCAAAGGGAAGAGCAATTATATGTTATTTTCTGTGAGTTTGCCGGCACTGTTTGAACCGGACTTGTCGCCCCCTATTACCCACGGCTATTGAGTCACTGCCATGCCGTACACCACCTCCGCGCCGTGCTTTTCTACTCCGACGCATGTCTTGCACGAGGGCTGCAAACACGACACAACGTCCACAATCCACTAGATAAACAAATTAACATTCACAATAAATCTTAAATAGACCGTGAATAAAAATAAATAGGATGAGCTCATACGTAACAACTTGCCGTGAGAGTGAAATCTAAAGTTCTTTATATAATAAAACACAACTTATTATTTGATCTACTGCTTTTTGAAAGCCAACTGCATTTCCGAGATTGTATTGTCAAGTGTTCTTTATTAAATAATACGAATTGAGATAACAGAAAGTCTTAGAATAATAGCAAACACCTCACCTCAAATTATACTTAGATTTCAAAGACAACCTTCTGGTCTCTCGGCCACCACCACCGGTGGCGGTTAAAGGTGAAGGTAAAGCCTGCCAAGGCTAACATAAGACATGGAAATCGCACCTACTTTACTTTTACCGTCACTGTTGATGTCCGAGAACTGGCTTTCAACTTGAAATGTAAATTGCGTAGTGGATTTATTTGCCACTATTCATATCAAATCCACTTTTGTACGACAATTTTTTTTTAGTAAAATCTCTTCATAGTCTGAAAAACTATTTGCTTTAGAAAATCACCTTCCTCCGATGACCTAATTCGCCCAAGACATATTTTGACGTAAACATAAGAAGTTAACATAAGAGAAACATGATATAAAGAGTCTAATAATCGGGTAAAATTAGACAACAGATCAATGCCAGCCAACTTATACATTTCGCTTTTGACAGCAAATAAAATGTAATTAAGACTGCTTCAGTAGACGAAGAAAAAAACTGCACAAGTTTCTAGGCTCCACCATGTGATCAGGTCGGTGACTGTATTAGTAAACTCCGCTCCTCATCCTTGGTCTTAACGAATAATAACTGTGTCCAACCAAGTCCCCAAGAAATTAAGATAATTAATTAAGGGAAATATAAATATTATAATAAAAATTGATTTTATTACACGATATTAGGTATGGAATGGGGAATTCACCAATTTAGTGGTGGCCGGAGTGAAACATACACGGACACATTAGGTCACACCTTTCTGGCATTGGATTTATCAGCAGACATGTGCGTTTGGACCTAGGTTTGCTAACAACTCGGTTACGCAGATACCCTCTTTCTTAAGATTATACAAAATTAAATTTATACGGTGGAACGGCTTAGTTTGCTAGAGTCTAAAATGCAAAAATCAATCACTGTGGGATTTAATCATAATATGGTAAAAGAAATAAATTCTAACCGACAGCAATTGGAAACCATTAAGAGTTATTAGCACGTCCTTGAATATCGAGCAAACGAAATCGGTCGAATCGAGAAGCTTTCACGGACATTTAGCTACGGGCTCTTATACAGAAACTGCTTTTATAGTTTACCTGTCTTGTTTATATTGGGCTCAATCGAAGTCGGCAATAAGAGGTTCCGTTCTATTGTTAACTCCGGAGGTGTGTTGTTCAAGGTTCTCCAGCACTGCAGACGAGAGGCAAGAATAATTGCAGAATTAACTCCTTGCGTCGCGTCGTGTCGAGTATCTCAATTTGCAGCCGTCGGACCGCCTCGACAACGCTGTCAATCTGGGATTGCAACAGATAGTCGGTATCAGGAACCGTCCCAATCAAGGAGTCCTTCTCTCGGTAATTCCATGCAAATAACGTCAAGCTGTAAAGAAGAAGAGTTTCCACACTTAGGGCTCCGCGTAATGTATTCCACGAAAAAAATATCACGGCAACTGCCTATTACAATTAAAAAAAAATGCCTCGGTGAAAACCCGACTATATACATAAATCAATAATTTATTTACTATTAAGTCGAGTCGGAGCCTGAGTTGTTATGAATATTAGATCGTAAAATAATTTATTCCGATCGGACTTAACAATATCTATTATACGGTATAAAATTCCATTTAAATAATAATATTATCCCGAAGAGACGTCGGCGTATTGTCGAGCTCATTACGCCAGGAATATTTGAGCTTGATTTACGGTCCGATATCCTCAGTTCTATTGTTTACATTCGTCATAATAGTAACCGAGTCGCCACCTCTGTCCCGCTCCTTCGCCCTTTTTAGCGACTGGATGTGTAGCCTCTTTTAGAAATATTAGGTATACTTGACAGTCGTTGTCGGTCAAGTCGTTGGGCCGTCTTTCGTTTCGTTCAAATTAAAACGACATAAATACTGCAGAATAGTTATCCTCCAATTATTTATATTCTGATAGTGTTTGGGTTGAGATTAATGTCCAAGTACAAATTCAATTCAATTCAATTCAATTAAAAAGCAGGTTTTAATGGTCTAACAAAAAAGTACGGTGAAAATTTGTCATTATATACATATTTATATTTTTTAAGTAAATGTCATGAAACAAAATTTTATCATTGTCATTATTAAAGTCCGAATATGTTTAATATGTTTTACTTTCTCGTTTGACTTGGTTCAGAAAAAAGTTTGTCTTGTCCAGTTCGAGATAAGTTTGCTTCTCTCGGCTCGGCGACAAAAAACCAGACGTACAAACTAGTTTCGTATATAAGGAAGTGCGGTAAACAAGTGCAATGCAACGACATGCCTTCCTACCGCGGCCGGCTCTCCCCCACCGTCTGCTTCAAACCTCCGAGAAAAAAACCTTCTCCACACGCGAGTACAACCGGAGATAATGGTATAATCGCCAGCAGATAATACCGGCATACCGATACAAGTTAAAAACAATCTTTTCAGAATACAACGCCTGAGGGAGACATGGCTTTATAGTACTTAAGAACCGTCGTGCACATACGCAAAAGTACGGCATTCTAATAATACGTTCATAAGAATACGGCGTAGATAGAGAGTAATGCAAACTGCAATCATAGTTGTACCAGTTCATCCAAATCTACGCCGATATTCTTGGTCTCACATTAATATGTATCCCTTAAAAATATCTAAAATACCTAAAAGATCCGTGCACGTTACCCATTACTTTTTACGTGAAAATTAAATTATCATGTAAGGAGAAATAAATTGTTACTATTATTTATCATTTAGTCGATCTCACGAACGATTTCTTCTTCACAAAAAAGCATTATATTTATACCTATATATATCCTTTGCTCCGACCTTAAAAAAAACATTTTACAAGCTTCGTATGTCATTATTGAAGTAAAACTTTTACGCGCATTATTCGCGTAATTACTTAATGGACATTACAGAAACATAAATGAAAAATGGATTGAGAATTTAGGGTTCAAGTTCACAGAGTATTCTAGCTCAAGAGAGACAAGCCGGAAGACGGATTCGACGATACAGTCGAAGACGAAACGCCCTTGTCCTGCTGTCTAAGGTGGATGGGGTGAGAAGGAAAAATTCCAGAAGCTGAACAAGCCTAAATATTCTATTAAGGCGGTCCAGGCTCAGTTGGGGAAGGGCTTTTTACCCAGAAGCATGAAATTCCTAATGGGATAATGATTATAAGAATGGGTCATTTTAATGATATGTTAGGAACTCCCTTCCACCTCACCGCTCCTCTCCCTAATTACTACTTCTCATAACAGTTTTAAATTAGAAACCCCCTCAGAATGTTAAACGGATAGAGTCAGCCCTCTCTTGGAAATATTAGAAATCGATGCCTCGGTTTTTAAAGTTCCGATATACGTATTCGGTAACTTGAGAAGACTTGGTGTTACCCTTAATCTCGTTTGATCTTTCCGGTAAGAGGACTGCACGGCTTTTAACGACCAGTCCGACAAAGGAGTCATCATGTCTAATGACCAAAAAAATGATGATTTAGCTCGAATAATTTATACTAAAAATGTTGTTTCCAGTGTTATACAAGGCTAAAAAGCCACTAACGACCGAAACCTTTGCAATTAGTAAATATCTCGACATGCTATTAAAGTCCTCAAACGCCTGTTTTTACACTTGGTCCGACTTATCTCCGTCTTTCCTACACTGAAAAACAACTGTAATAAAAAGGCCAATTTGTACTAATTTCATATCTGGAGATAGAAATGAGCCACTAAACGACTAAACAACTAATTACCTTAAAAGCTTCCTATATATACAAAACCATTTTCATTTTTAAACTGACCAAAACAGGATTGTTTAAACAAGAAGATTTATTTAATATTTTCAAAGAGAAGTTTGTCTAGTACTGAAGATGCCTAGTAGCTTTTCGCTATCACACACGATTGGCCAGCATCAGGTTTGAGGGTGGATTCCCCACACCGGCTACACGACTTCGTACGCTCGGTGCTCGGTGTTCACCCTGCATAATTATTATATAAATGGGCAAACACATATATGAAGTGGTGTCTATCCAGTAGAGAATGTCAATCATATGGTGGAACTAGACATTAGGTGGTCATATAGTGATGTTTACAGCTACATCAACATAATTATGTTTATGGTGTTCAAGAGCAGATCAGCTGATTTCTTTAATTACATCGTAGTCCAGGAAGAAAATGTTAGCTCACAAGACTGCCTTATAGTCCTCTATCATAAATAATAAAGCCTATAATCCTCGAATAGGAAAGCGTGGGTCGATCTATCAACAAAGTTAAGCAGCATCGGGTGTAGTTACCATTTGGATGGTGGATATCCATAGCTAGCTGCTTATGTGAAGTGGTGACTAACTGGTTATTAACGCCAACTATAAGGTATATGGAATTGATGGAGTGACACACTAACCCCGTGCCATCCATTACATAAAATGCTCTACAAGCCCTTTGGTAGGCCTAGGCCCTTTATGGGCTGTTGAGCCACTGAGCTAGTTAGTTAGACACGTTTAGCTATAAATAGTTCCTTAATCTGGCCGTTGGACGAACTTTTAAAGAAAAATTATGGAACTGAATTTCGGGTAGAGTATTTATAACTGGGTGCGATATTTTGATACCGTTTAAAACAGACCGATCACTTTTGTCTGGGATGCAAAAAACTAAATTTACGTAAAAATATATTTTTTAAAAAAGAGTAAAAAAGAGCGTTAAAGAACAAGTTTGATTTTGCCGGTAAGGCAAGCGGACTTATAACGCGAGTTATCTTTCTCTTATTTCTCCATAGGTCTTAATGCCGTTCGTAAATCAGGCCGGAGTCATTACTCCGGACATTTGTATCTTTTTCCGACACTCGAACCAGACATAAATTTATTTTCTACTTATTGTACAGCAGTAAAATTCGAGTTGTGCCACAGTGACTTTAAATTAGATTATTTTATAGAAGGTTACGGAATAAAAACGATACGGGACAAGGAAGAGAGAGAAAGGGCGTCTCGTGCAGATCTGTGGGTGGTGCATCTCTACCACACTAACTCACTACCCTTCCATCTCAACTTCATTTCCCCCAGAACAACTAAATCTCCTTGAACCAGTTGCATCTGCATTTTTTTACGAATATAATGCTTAAGAGGTCTTTTAATTTATAAAAATTCTAACTCATCTTTAAAATCAAAATAGCAAATCTCTTAGGTTGGCGCATCTCTACCACACAAACTCACTACCCTTCCATCTCAACTTCATTTCCCCCAGAA
>KZ651225.1:2283466-2305219 GCA_001010745.2 Gerris buenoi
TTTTTCTTTTTTTTATAGTTATTAAATTAAAACGACTCGTGACAAGGGGTTTCATACTAAGGTTCCATCTAAAAGATAACGTCTTACTAACCTACACATTACTATCGATTTGCAACAATGGATTTTGTTTTTCAATTTATAAATAAAATTAGGGCCTATGTTCAAAGCGGGGCCTATGTTCAAAGCGGGGCCTATGTTCAAAGCGGGGCCTGGGGGCAAGTCACAAAAGAATTATAACTACTGGTTATGTATAATATGTGTTCTATTTCAATCACTCTTGGGTTTTCTTGATAATGATAATATAAAAAAAAACATGTAAAAATAACGAAAGAATAAAAAGTGATAAATACTGTCTATTTTATAATTATTATCTTGATTTTTTGTATTAATAAACATTTGTATGTCTGTGTAATTATTATTATGAAGAGTCATAGTGGACGTGGACACGTTCTTGAGACTAACATAGACAAAAGAGGATTGACTGTAGTAGAGTGTAGAGTGTAGAAAGTACAGGGGGTGGGGGAGGCCCTATCTCACCCAACTCTACCCGCGGACGCGACGCGACGGTACGGCTCCGGCGCGCGGGGGCTGTTGCAGCGCGGGGCCCCGTGCGGCGCGGGGCCTCGTGCGACGCACGGCTTGCACTGGCCTAGCGCCGCCACTGCTTCTCACGGGGACTTTTTGTATGCCCTTGACTGCCGCTCCTCCAGGCCTACTTCCCGTAGCTTAGTTCCTCCAATAAAGTCTACAGTTAACCTTTACCCTGTTCGGATCTATCACGCTTATTATATAGCCCACCTTTCATTGTAATTATTTATTATATTACATTAGAATTCTTCTCTATCTTAATCACGTCTTGTTTTATACAGTCCAACCTAACCTCCAACAAAAATACAGACAACATCAAGAACCTTCTCTTCCGGTTACGCGGTAGCACGTGGTTTATGGTTCATGCCAATACATTATCGTTTAGCGTACTTTTTAACCTTAATAAATCCAAAACGCCTAGAACAGAAATAAATATACTTTTTTTTGTTTGTGTATTCCTTAAACCAACTAAGAACAGTGGGGTGATTCTCAACATGACCTCCCTTATCTTAATAATAAGAATACATAGAGTAGAAAAGATGTAAGATGCAAACAAAAATAATCCTTCAAATAAAGATATGATCTAAAACCAATATTATGAGAGAGCATGATACGCGGTACTTGCGTTCAAGACAAGCTCTGCTCTTGAATAAGAGTATCGACAATTCTCAAAAAGTATTAGATTCATCATGAAATTCATATGTTCCCTTGTTTGTAGACAATTGCCTGGTCTTAAATTGAGCATAGAATGAATTTTTGGTGTATTTGTTTTCTAGAAAGTTATGATAAACAGACTAGTTGAACCTATTTTCCAAGATGGCGGCCATAGCTTCTCTCAGAACTTTTATTATTTTCAAATATCAACTAAAACATATGCCAAATATTAAAACATTCCGAATTAGCCTCACAATTTTTCCTTCGTTGGCAAGACTAAGAGTGAAAATTTGAACCTTAAAACACAAAATAATTCAGGATTACACATACGCAAACACTCCTACATTGATTAAATACGGTTTACATGACATGGCGTGGTAATTTTGGGTGGGCCGTGACTCTGCTTACATCGGCCCCCTAGAGTCAGCTTGAAGAGTTCAATTGCATTTGGTAAATACCGTAAATCGAAATGAAAATGATCGTAAATTCAAGCAACAAATCGAAAATTTCCTAAATGAATGCAGGTGTTTTCGTCACATCCTCTATAAATATCAAGGTTTTACTTCCAAGCTTACCGAAGGTAACGGAAACATTTGGAGAAACAAAAATAGTCTTCTTCCTTTCAGTGGGGAGCAACCCTTGTGGAACAGGCCCTTATGCTGTCACCTAGGCTAAAATACTATGCTTAATCTGGCCCTGAATTGTTAAAAAAATATAACTCTGAGCTGATACAACAAAACTTAATTGCTATCTAGGAAATAATTTCCATTACACTACGGATAGTTGGATACGCTTGCTAAATCAGCTAGGTCACTCGCTGGGAAATTAACAATAACGCGCTCAGGAAATCTAGCAATTGCGTGTATAATTATGTAAATACAATTAGGTGTAATTACATACATTTTAACACTGTACTGTATACAGTATAATTTGAAAAATTCAGAATTTTATTTTCAACCAAAACTCTTGAAGTATATTACTATATGCCTGGTGATCGTTATGTAAATTGAACGATCTATGCTAAAGAACTATCTATGCTACTATAGATAGTTCTTTCTAGAACTATGCTACTATAAACATGTAAACAGACATATACGAGTAGTGGTGTCGTTTTACTAAGTTTTATGTCAAATTATTAATTATCGGGTAAAAACTAGTTGGTTCAGGATTGACGTAAAAACTGAAATCTATTCCACAGTGATTCTTTGTTGATATGCTCACTTCTTCATCAGTATGATTACCACTAAAAATTCGTGATTACTTTAAACCTAATATAATTATTTTCTGTTTCTAAATAAGTACTTAGTAGCAATACCTAGATTATTAGATTATTGCTAAGCATGTAATCCGATCTTTAAATTAGATTTTAATTCATTTGTTGATCAAACATCGGTAATTTCGTATCAAACCATTGTATTATTTCAGGATTTAACTTCCTTATATTGGAAATACTTGAACTTCAAATTATAAGATTCTTAGAAGACATTAAGAATTTCGATTCTAACGAACCTTACTATGTCAAGTAATTGACAGAGTAAAACCTGGCGTTTTCAAGGCATGAACCTTAAATTTTTGAAATTTATTAATGTATGTTATCATAGTTTAATCTTCTAAACTATGTAAATAGTACAATAAACAAAATGTAGCATTAATCAAAAAGATAAATTTATTATTTTAATAAAATTTATTTACATATTTGAAAATTTTGATACTAAGCACAAAACTAAAAAAAATATGTTTAATTGACTAATGTTCAATGCCAAATTTAAATTTTTCCTTAAATGTTATTAATTAAGTATTCAATTTTTAAATTTTGTTAGTATCAGTGCTTAAATAATATGCAGTATACATTTTTGCATTGTTTGCCATAGATCATAATTCATAGTATTGCATCGATGACAAAAAATATAACCATCATTTTAACGTTAACTTCTGAAACCTAACCTGTACCTGTGTTTTACTTGCTAGTTTTAGTATCTTGTGCCTATTATCTTACGTCAATTCACTGTAAATAAATAATTTTAACATTTGGAATATAATTTATTTAACAAAGCGACAGTTGCCTTGCTGTGCCATCACGTGGCTCAGCAAGTCTGTTCACCGTTTCCTTTCCCAAAATGATCAGCCGTCACTTTTCCGTTTGGTACGAAAGTTACATAAAACGCCACAGCACCGAATAAAGCGGTTCTGTTCCTCAGGGTATCAAGTTTCCAGTGCGCATGGCTTGATCCCAGCGACTCATTTAGAATTGGACTCGACCGAAGAATTGGACAAGGAATTTTGCAGAGGCAGGTGCGCTACAAGAAGTCGAAGACCGAGCGCTCGGACAGAGGTCGATAGAGCGTACCACCTGTATTGGTGTTAAATAATAGTTTAATGAGTGGTGAGAAAAGAGGAGGAGGGACAGTGTAATGACGTGTAGGGAGAGAGTTTGGAAACTCGAAGGGGGCGGACAAGAGGGGGTCAAAGGGAGAAAGGGAGAAAACAGGGGGTGAGTAAGGAAGAGTATATAGAGGAGAGGGAGGGGTAGGGATCGATAGAGCTGTGTAGGGGCTGCTTGGCAGAGGGTTGAGGGGAGCGGGCTCAGGCAGTGCAGGTCGGCGGCAGGCCATGCTCCGTTGGGTAGAGGCCCCGACCAACCGGACAACCGGCTACGGACCGTCATGCTAGAGACACCGTCATGTCCAGGGATCCCTACGGAGCCAGTCTAGCCGGTTCGGGGGGCGACCGCTCGCCCAGGAGCGGGAGGAGGCTCGGAGAACTGCCCACCGTCGACAGGTCTCCCTCGAGGAATTACCCGAGAGGAAGCCCCGTCGGAAGGAAGGGACGGCCCGCGCGCTCGGGCGACACCTCGCCGGAACACCGCGGCACTTATCGACAGATGAGCGGAGGGTACTACGGCAGAGAAGACGAGGGAGGAAGCCCCGTGGAAGAACGGGGCAGGCCGCCCGCCGGAGGGTCCCACCACCGCTCGCGATCCGCCGGTCGGCCTTCGGCGAACCCCGTTTCCGTCAGGTACCAATCTTTGGACCGGGCAGGAGGAGCCGATCATGATCGCGAGTTCGTACCGATCGAAACACGTGAAAGGAGTGCAGAACGGGGCCCGCCTAGGGACCGGTCCCTAGAGCGGTCCCTCTATGCGGAAGACGAATTATACGGTAGATCGGCAAGAGGCTCGCCTTCGTCCCATCTCTTAAGACCGGATCCCGGAACCGGTTACATAGGCGAGCTTCAAACCCAAAATACCGATCTACAGAGGGAACTGGCCAACTTGAAGAAAGAACTGGAGTTGACTAATCAGAAACTGGGGTCCAGTATGCACAGCATTAAAACCTTCTGGAGTCCAGAACTGAAAAAAGAACGGGCCCTCCGCAAAGAGGAATCTGCGAAATATTCTCTCATCAACGATCAACTCAAGCTTCTTAACTCTGAGAATCAGGTGAGTTAAAAACTATACAAGATTATACGGCCACTGTAAGACCCTAGCTAATCTCACCACTACCTACTTTACGTCGATATCCAGTAAAAACAGTTTTATCTTTTGTACAAACACGTCATTTATATAACGTCCTTAAATGCTAACGTCACCTAAACAATATTATATCGTTTGGAAAACTGCTGACTGCAAATAGTTCAAAGCCACGATTCGAACCTCCCTCCACACCAACCTTCCCTCAATAACCTTTCACTTATCTACTACCTCCATCTAAACTAAAAACATACAGTGTTAAATAAATTCATCCCTAAACATAGTAATACATCAATAGAAATCCTACCAACAAAATACATGTGTACATTTAAAAGCAACATCCAGTAAATATTATTCCTCTCCGGATTCCCCTTACTCTTTGATTCATCATACAAATTCTAACCTTTATTTAGCATTATCAAGAGTATTAAAATTAAAACAAAAAAATAAATTGGCTTATGCAGCAATGTTAAAATAAAAATATTCATTTATAAAAGCCTTTTCAAGAAAAAAAAAAACATCTAAAATTAATAAATACAAAAAGTAAATCACGCAAGCACGAGTCTAATAGATGTTTTCACTTTCTGACCCACTTTATTTCTATTCACATTTCTTTATACAGTTATTTGAAATTATTCCGTTCTATTGCCAAACTCAATAATAATTATAATTACTTAACTACTTATTTAATAACATAACTCATAATACTATCAAAGATAACAGTTCAATTCTCTGCAGTACCACATTTTAATTATGGATATCGACATAAACGTTTGAGCTTAACCATTATATATATATTTTGTTTTAGTATATATTTTATATATACACACAAACCATGCTTATTTTTCTTCTTGCCTCTTTTATTGTACATCATAGTTTTTTTCTTTTTTTTTTTTTTTTTTTAATTTTGGTAATTTTTTTATTCATTCTTTTTTTTTCTTTTGGTAAATTTATGTCGGTAAAAACGGTGAATAGTAGTTTAGCGTAATAAAATTGTAAGGTTTTAGCGAGTTGTTTACGGGTAGGTAGCTAGTTTTCAGAGTCAGAGAATAAGGTCTAAGGGGTTTAAAAGTTGGGGTGGGGTAGGTGCCCACCGCACAATCGATCCACCCACTACATCTATACTGTCTTATTATAATAATATGTTTTTTTAGAACGTAAAACACTAAAAAATTATTTATTTTTGTGATATGTTTTATAATTCTTACAATTATTTAGTTTTTTAAATAAAAATTACAATTATTTGAAGTAGAATAATTATACTATAAAAGTACGTATATTAACATATCTCTTAAAATTGTTCAAACGAAGCTCAAAATAGCAATTATAAAGATTGTTTTGAACCGTAACCCTGAATGAATAGTAGTTGTTGTACAAATTTACGTATATATTTAGGTTTAAATATAAGACGTGTAGAATCATTGTCGGTTTTTTTGCAAGGGCATGCGCAAACGATTCGTAAGAAAATGCTGAATGAACGAAGAAAATATTCAATAGGTCCGACTGATTCATATTTCATTTACAACCACTTTCAGTTTTCAAGTGTTTTATTCATATCGGTAGCTGTTAAAATCAGCATAAATGTATAACAACATTACCATATGAAAAATGATTAAAAGCGAAAGCAAACCTATATCCCGAATGGCATTAAGATAAATCCAAATAAACATACAACTTATAATATTTAACTATGGCTAAGTTAATGTTTAAAGAATGGTAATATAACCTGATTTTGTTGTAAATGGTAAGATTTTGATTAAAATAAAATCTGGTCTTAGGCAATTTTTTCTGTGATACATCTTTTTTTTAATGCATTATAGATTTGTATTTTATCTCGTATTTATTAATTTTTCCTTTCTTTCTCTACATCCTGATTAACAACAATGAACTTGAGGACAGAGGGACCCAGCCATTTACAAACACATGATTTGATCATTATAATATTAAATATGTTTTAGTTCTCGAACCTAGAACCTGGTTAAGAATTGATCTACCAACTTTATATACCCATTGACACTTTTCGATATGTGAGCCTGTTGATCAGTATGATCAACACTAAAGACTATAAGCCAAATTCAAATGTTATCAAGTAAATTCAATCAAGGATTCGCTCCAACTTAAGCCAAATTTGTTTATTTTTTTCTATAGAAGTACTAAGTAGAAGTACCTAGATTATTGTTAAGCACAACGCGATCTTTAAAATAAAATTTAATGAGTTTATTAATCATATAACGGATTTTGAAACCAACAATTTTTATCAGGGGACATAGTTTTTTGTCGGGATTTATTATTATTGTTGAACATGACTCACCTCTCTGAAATTTGATTTTTGAACTTTTTACATAAACTTATTGGACACATGTCGGGATTTATTATTATTATCGAACATCTCTCACATCTCTGAAATTAAAACTTGAACGTTTTACATAAGCTTATTGGACACATTGATCCCTCTTCTATAAGCAAAAAAGATTATGTTATTTAGTTATTATAACTATGTTATTTTATTTGTTCTAAGGAATGCACTTTCACGAAATTAATTGTACACATCCACCTTCTTTGGGATCAGAATCCATATTATTGTAAGTGTTTAGAATATAGTTCGAGGGAGATAATTTAATAAAATTAGACTCTCGTACACACGTATACTATTATATAAAAAAAAACATTGCTTTGAAATATGTAGATATTTATTTCACCTTTTATTGTAGATATTTATTTCACAAAAAGGTGATTGATTTTTCTTTTTTTTAAAGGTGTAGTTAAATGATATCTTTTTATACCTGAATAAAAAAAAATATATCACAAAATGTTTACTTTCAAACAAGTGAAGTTTTTTGGACATGAAAATTCCAAATTTTACTCAGTTTATTGATCACAGCAATGCAATGCCTTAAATTTATTATGTATTTAATATAGGTTTAAATTTATGGCGGTTTAATCTAGGTTGGACGTAAAAGGTGTAGACAATGTTCACGTATATGAAAATCCACGAGATTATATTATTATCAAAAAGATTACAGTAGAATTTGTAAATTTATCGGACCTGTAAGGCGATCCAATGATGACAGTGGGTCTTTTTGTTTATCTTCGGCAATTTTTTTACACTACATAATTCCAAAGAATCTTTAAGAAGGATCAGTATACTAAATTTAGATAAAAGAATTTAATATTCACAAATCTATGTTAAGAACAACTAGGTATATACATTTTAAAGACATATTAACTTAAAAAATAATAAACTCAAAGTCGTATTCAATCAATAGTCTATATAATTTAAAGCATTAATTTGTTGTAAATAAATAATTCAATACAATACATAATTCAATAACCTCAATAACAATTATGAACACACACTCATAAGACACAACACACACACATTACATACACACACACATACACATTACATTAAAGGTCATCTAATGATATCATAACTTTAAAAATGATTCTACGTCTTTGATTGTTACTCCCCTTATAAAAAACAGAGGGGAGTAACAATCTGAAGAAGATCTACAGAATGTTCTTCTTTAGACTGTTACTCCCCTTATAAAAACAGAAGTGTGATATTCCTTTGTCCCAAAGTACATTGGACTAAACATACCTTTGTCTTAATAGTGATTTAATCATAGTCATTTATATTCCAAAAAAATAGGGAGAGACAATCTAAAGAAGTACCACCTTCCAATCTGACCTATTCTAAATAGTAGTCAAAAAAATTTCAACGAGATCAATATCTATGGGTTGGGTCAACACTCGACCCGTCGGTACTAATCGAGCTTGGAAAACGAGTTCGTATTCTTCAAAACATTAGTGGTCTTGAAGATCATTAATGCGGGTCTTAAAAGATGAGACTGTTTCCTAAGATAGGGGTATTTAGCAACGACCAGGATTAAAAGACTAAACATACATCCTGCTAAGCCTATTATAAATGCGGAACCCTTAAATGGGTGTTAAATTTGTATGACAGATAAAATAGGATACACATACTACATACCCATCCTGTCTACAAAGAGTATTAAAGAGCACAGTATCAAAATACACGATGTATCCCTAACCCTAATCCATCTCTAAAGGTCAAAGGTATAAATTTTTGCTTCAGAGAATGCCCTGTATTTAATTATAAATTTTCTTTAATAGAAACATAAAATAAAAGGCACTCCTTTAGATGATAACTCCTCTCATAAAAAACAGAGGGGAGTAACAATCTAAAAAAGGTGTACGATTTGTCCTTCTTTAGACTGTTACTCTCTTTGTAAAAACAGCAGTGTGATACTCCTTTGTCCCAAAGTACATTGGACTAAACATCATTTTCTCTTAATAGTTTGAAAAATAATCATTAAAATATTTCACCAGTACTCTGAATAATTTTATTTTAAATTAGGAATTATTTTATCCAAGGGGAGGGGGGGGGGGGCATAGGAAACTATTAAACTTTAGTACTTCTTTAGAGTAGTTTATAAACCAATCAAAGCAAAACAAAAATACAAGAAAAACAATACATACATAATATAAATCCAAAAATTACTTGTTCACTGACAGACTGACCCATCACGATATCTCAAAAACCACTGGATAATTTGACCATGAAGTTATATAGGTAGGTGCCTCTTCCCCCTATCTAGGTCCTAGGTGCTCACTAAGAAATATTTTTACAATCCGGCCTATATTTTTACAATTGAACCTTGAAATTTAAACGTTATTAAAGGGTTTTACAATCGGCCATTTTGATTCAAGATAGCGGCCATATACGGAATTTAAACAATACATCACCTCTTTGAAACACTAAAATAAAATAATTGTAAATGATGTAATGATTGCTAAAAATAATATTCTATGAATGATGAGACGGGAATTTCAGAAATTTGATTTATTACCTTAAGAAGACCTTAAGAGAAGGGGAATTGAGCTTAGTCTCATATTATAAAGTTAAAAATTTAATATTGTGACAGCATTTGATTAAAGGGTTTTACAATCGGTCATTGATGATTTAAATTTAAACTATATACATAATACATTTTAGTATATAATTAATCTTTAGGGTGTAAGCCCATATATAAAAGGTAATTCCGCAATTTTAACCCAAGGATTCGTTAGAGGAAAAGCACCAATGCTATGCCGGAAGGTTAACTTTTTAAAAAGTTTTTCCAAATAGTCAGAGACAATTACTAATTATGGATTTCTGCTAATTATTTTATCCAAGAGAAGAGGGGATGAAAATAAGGGAGGAGGGGTTTGGGAAACTCGGTGCCATATTATGTAGATGTAGATAGTCTCTCCTAGTGAAATATACAAATCAATTTTTTTTTTAAAATACATTAAATAAAACACACTCCGTAGCGAAGCACGGAATCCAGGTAGTTCTTTATATAAACACCTTCAACTTTATAAATCAATTATTATAATAAATTCTATTCTTTTTGAGGTTTCGTAGGTCATCCTCGAACCTTGTTGGATTTATAATTCGAAATATAAACCTAAACGAAAAATCCCCCTCCTCCATACCCAACCACCCTCTAACCACCTCCAACCACCCTATAACCACCTCTAAACACCTCTAACCACCCTATAACGGATAGTCCTTTTGAAATGCATAGTTCATGGTAATTATCTTATAGTGGGGCGATGAGAATTGCCGAAAAAAATTAATTAAACTTTTCGTTATTTTATCGGTAATAAAACCTTGTGACTCCCCGGGGGATCGAACCAAGGTTTCCAACACTTTTTTTTGTTTTGTTTTTTGGGGCCTTCTATCTAAATTTTATTTTTTTTTTACTTTCATGTAGGACGAGTTGGGGAAATAGTAAAATGTTATTTCAGAATATAATAACGTTTATACTTAATAACCTATGAAACTAAAAAATTCTATGCAAGTACTTCCCTGTGATTTTTATACATATACTTTAGCTTTAGTTTAAATCTAATCGAAAATAATATTTTTTTAAAAAAAAAATCCATCCTAAAGATTCTTTTATTATCTATTTCTTTCCTATTTCAGCTTAACTAAATCAAAACTTTTATCTAATATATATTATTCAATACATATTAAAAGTTTGTTTAAAGCATTCTACAAAGGATGTTAATTTTTTCATACATACAGATATATTAGTTTGCAGAAAAAAACTTTTTACGCTATTTTCATAAATATAGGGGCCTCCTTACATTATTATAGTTGGGCCCAATTACTGTTAGTATCCGGGAGAGAAGAATAACGATCAAATTCGAAATAGACGGTATGAAAATCCCACGTGCATTTATACTCACAAAAATATTAACATTTAATTTTATTTATTTTTTACATTTCCTTCATTTTTTATACATATGCATATTATTTAGCTTCTACAGTATTAAATAATGGACTACAGTCTGTCCCAAACGAGGGTTAGTGCGTTGAAAGCGCGGGAAATCAAGTGACACACAAATTGGCCAACCTCTGAAGGAAAAAACATTTTATCTACGATTGATACGTAATATAAACAATGTATCTCTGTTTAGATTCGTAGAAAGTGAAACTTTACGCACCTGTATTAATTGCGCATGCGTGTCTCATAGTTTTGAACAATTCCTCTTCTTTACGCCTCTAGCGCCGAAAAGAAGAAGAATTGTTCAACTTTACACACGATTAGCGAGTTTTGTTTACATTTAACATAACTAATTTGATGTTAATTTAATAAAAGTAACTGTTTGTATCGAGTTTTTTGCAAAAATCAATGAGTTATTTAAGCGATTATGACGAATACGAGGAGAATAATACGCCTTCTGAAATAATTAATTCGACACAAAATACAACTAATGAATTGATATCATCTTTATCAAAAGAGAAATACGGACTTACATATGGGAAGTTTTTTCTGTATTTATTATTCAAATCTAACAATCGTAGATAAATTACGGTACGCAACTCGTGCGAAAACGGCATTTTGAATTGCTCGTGTGGTTTTACTACCCTCGCTGTCGCTCGGGTGCAAACTCCACACTCGCATGCACAATGCTACTTTCCACACTCGACGCGTAATGTACTATATCTTTGCTTGGTTGGCCCGACCTTTTGTCCGAGAAAATCTCGAGCTCTCATTGGCTCCCCACCCCATTTGCTAGTTTTTCCCGCGCTGTCAACGCACTAAGTCTCGTTTGGGACAGACTGTAGAATCGAGTGGTCAAATCTACAAAATCTAGGTATTTTAGTAACTACTTTCAGAATTCTGTCTCTTTTTCTGCTTCCAGTAGTAGAAACATTGTCAGGGGGAGTTAAGCATCGTGATGTTAACTTGAAAAAGCAACAAGATAAACTGATGATTGAAAAGAGGAAATTGCACTGTATTATTTTCATGATGCACAACACTCCTGAAAATGCTTTCGAAAACTTCGTGTTTTAAATACTTCGTGACACAAGAAAATTATGAAGAGAGTCCCAATCAAGAATTTAATTTACTGTTTTTATTAGACAAGTACGCAATATTAGAAGTAATTATGAGGTTGTACAGAAATCCAACGTAGTTCACATAAGGCCATACACGGTCAAAATGTTTGCGCAAACATTTTGACCGTGTATGGGGCTGCTTGATGTTTGCGCAAACATGATTTTTAACTAAATTTCACCAACATCAGGTTTGCGCGAAATGTATGATAGTGTATGGGGGCCTTAGCAATTAGCATTTTGCTTTACGTCACATATAAATTGATTACATTTGATACAAATCAAGGCAATTACCATTAGGGTATTACCTGTCAATTATTATTAGGGGTAAACCATAGCCCAGCAGATAGGTTTCACCTACACCAAGGATAATGACCCTAATTAGATGCATTGAACCTGATCACAGTCTCAAATTTACCACTCTGTTAAAAAACGTTTTTAGTCGTAAACCTTTAAGGCTCAGTGGTAAGCATAGCTACCACCCTAAAATCCCTTAATAAATCCCTTTCAATATTGGAAATAGTCATTTATTTTTTTTTTTTTTTTTACATTTATTTATTTTTTTTTTTTAAAAATATGGTCATTATTATCCGGCTGTTACAAAAATAAATGAAGGTGGTAATAGTACATTACGCGTCTAGTGCGGAAAGTAGCATTTTGCATGCGAGTGTTGGGTTTTCTCCCGAGCGACAGCGAGGGTAGTAAAATCACAGGAGCAAAGAAAATTGCCGTTTTTGCGAATTTTGCGAAATTTGGATTTTAACACTTAGAGCAGGTTATATGACATCTTAATGTATTTGTATTCATGTTTAAGTAACTTAATGTTTGGTAAAAACTAAAGCGAATTATTAAAATGCAAATACAATGACAGTAATCGGGTTTTAATAAATCTCGAAAAAAATTGGATGTTATACTTAAATATTAATAATTATTATACTTAAACTCCTTTTTTTCTAATGTCTTAGGAATTTAAAAAATCCATGGTTTAATATTCATCTTAATTTTAATAGGATTTTTTTGGCCCTATAGATACGAGCTCGTAAAGCTATACCAACATACCAAATTTTAGCGTGGTACGAACATACTAAAATAATAAAATAATATAGACAGTTTTAAAATCAATACAGACGATTTTACAATTGTAAATTCAGGGCCGTAGAGCGCCCAAACTAAGCTACTTTGTAGTAAGGTAAGTTTTCATAAATCGGCTAATTAAAGTTTAAGGAGCTTGTAGTCTATGGTAAAGTGTGTGTGTGTAAACGTATATGAGCATAGATTATATACATTAGAGGGCAGTATCAACAACAAGTATATTCAGATTTTATATGTACTTCAGGATTTACTTATATGGGAAATATATATTATATATACAGCATTCGACTCACTAAAAAGTACTAGATGAGTCGAGTTTCACAATATTAGACATTATTTTGGGCCTCCTCTACATAAATAAAATGACATGCATCGTCATTAATTATGCATGCATACAGAACATAAACCGGTCTGGATTTTCTTAGTAAATGTAACGACATTATGTATCTGCAAGCACGCGAGAGAATCAATTCGACTTGTTTACGACCACTCATAACCAACACTTTCATTTTTAAGTAACTAAAAATAAAAGATCCCGAGGAAAAAGTCGAAAGCTTTTATACAAAAAAGGTGTAATTAATAAAAATGAAGTTTTTTTAAAAAAAATAATTTCACAAGACACTTTATAACCGCAAAAATGTTTGAATTAAGAATGCAAGAGTTTCTAAATTAATGTGGAGACGGTTGTATGAAGAGTTGGGAAAAGTTGAGTCATTGGGTTTTGGGTTTTGTTTGCCCTGGCTTGATTCCAAGACTGGGTGCAAACTACCTCATTCCGACGAGGGCTTTGAGACCGGATCGAAACATTCTGACATCGCCTTCATTTCGTTCTCCAATCCCTCTTAGTCCGTTCTAAACAGATTTAAATGGGAATTTCAAAGTGTTCATTAAGCCGGGTTTAGTCTACATAGTCGAGTGGCGACAAAAGGAACTAAATAATACCCACCACCCATGGACCCGTAAACAGTTAAATTTAATATATCATCTACTGAAATATTTATTTATTTCCTGAGTAAAAACGGATCTAGTAAGAAATTCTGATTAAGAATCCCGATAAGGTTGATGTAGCGTAAAATATAATGGGTTAAAACTGGCTAAACCACAAAACATTCCCGCATTGCGGGAATAAAAATAACCATAAATAGCATATTAAATAAACAGGCTGCATTCAAGAAAGGGGTCATATAACTATCGAACATATTAAACGGATAGGCTGTGTTCAAGAAAGGGATCATACAACTATTGATCATATTAAACGAATAGGCTGCATTTAAGAAAGGGATCATATAAATATAGATCATATTAAACAAATAGGCTGCATTCAAGAAAGGGATCATATTAAACGAATAGGCTGCATTCAAGATTGTGATCATATAACGATAGATCATCTTGTAAAACCGTTGTCAATGGATAAATTAAAAAAAAAAGGTAGATCAGTTTGAAAGGGATAGTATAATTAAAAAAAGTTGTAGAATAACCACGCTATGCATAGTTTAATTCCTATATTAAAAGAAAATGATGAGTAATAAGTTTATTAATATGACTTTAAACTTAATAAAAGATTATTAAGATACTATATTTGAAAAAAGTCGATAGATAAATGATGTATTATTGTATATGCATATAAATGATGTTAGTTGTATGCATATAAAAGTGAAAGGAGAGCCACGTGATACGTCCCAAATAAGCGACATGGACAATCTCTAGGCTGTGCATGCAAAACCAACTACCTCGTAAGCCAAGCTTGGCCCTTTCAAGTATTTTGAAATAACTTGAGCCACCGATGGCTCAGGTCAAAATTCAGTCTACAAGAAAAGGTTTTATTTAAATTATTTTACTTACGAATTTGTTGAACTTACGAGAACATTTCATTGTGCTATTCAACGATCTACAGCGTTGAATTAAGAAACTACTTAGACCTTATCCCCTCAGAGATTATTCCTGTAATTCACTCTAACTATAATAAGCACCATGCTCATTGTTCACCGTATATCGCAGTATAAATTCGATCCCCTCATCTGGCAATGGGCACAATAGTCAGAGTTCACCGTACATCCCAGTATAAATTCGATCCCCTCATCTGGCAATGGGCACAATAGTCAGAGTTCACCGTGCATCGCAGTTTAAATTCGATCCCCTCATTTGGGAATGGGCACCATGCTCAGAGTACACCAAACATAGCCATATAAATGGGTGTAGCTATTTAAGTAATGCGGTGTCCATCCGGTTAGAATGCAAATTATACAGTTTATACAGCTGATGGTACAGCACGCGAAACCCCGTGTCTTCCATTACATTTTTTTTTCTTAAGCCCTTTGGTATGCCTAATACGCCATGGATTATTATACGAGTACAAATATTATTTCAAAGCAAATACTACAGAAAAAATAGTGTTAATGGTGTGTTTCATTTTATTAAATGTCGAGGTAGCTCACTGATCTCTAAGTTGCCACGTTCCAGAGCTCTAAGATATCCTATAAAAGGGGTTAAGCTTAATTTTATGAAAAGCCTTAGCTTGAAAAGGACCATTTTAAAACAATACAAGAAGTCTCCCCCCTACTCTTATATTCTATTACCCAATTAACCGAAGCTTTAAAGGAAAAGCGCTCGTAATTCCGTATTCTAATATATTAGGGGGAGAGTATTAGACACACATGAAGAGAATTGCCTTTGAAATAATTCCTTAGAAATTCTCATACGACGTCTTTGAGGAGATTGGATTGGAGAGATCTGATTGTTTTATACGTAATATAATACAGGGGAAAACAGAAATCTACATTTGTAAATATACACTTAGCATGTGATGTAACATTTTCATCACATCTCAAAGTGTAGTGTACAAGTATGGAGGAATAAAAATCATTTTGAATAGCATTCAAATAGTCTAGAGTCTAGACAATTATTTTTCCACAATAAGCTCCGAAACAGCGAGAACATTACCTTTTTACAATTTGTAAATAATAATACAACTACATTAAAACAAATATGTAAGAATGAAAATAAATATCTAATTTAAAGATGATGCAATAAAGCAATTTCACAAGGATTCAATATTATGATGATTTGAAGTACTGACTTATTGTCCTATTGGCATATTGTTTATCACTACATATTGCAGTGAAGTAGGTAATTAGTTTACACTAATCTTCTTGTCATTTTTTCCCACAACGCCTTAGTTCTTCTACGATCATCATCATCAGTCCCTACGTGTTTCTCGGTATTCCCATTATTCTCATTCCCAGCGAGTTCTGCTCAAAAGTAATTTTAAAAAGTCAAAAGTCATTTTCTTTGGAGTGAAGTCGGTACTCAGTTTTCACTAAGAATCTTACTAATCTTCTTGTTATTTTTTCCCACCATGCCTTACTTCTTCTACGATCATCAGTCCCTACGTTTTCTCGGTATTCCCATTATTCTCATTCCCAGCGGGTTCTACTCAAAAGTCATTTATTGCTTCTATTCTTATTGCAATTGCTGGTTATGTCCAAGTCAGCCCTATTTCCGTCCACTCACGAGCAGACAGGCTTTTGCTCCGCTTTTCCGGAGGTCTCTATTTGTTATCATGTCTGGCTATACGTCCGTATGCCACCGAATACACACGATACAGTAGGACTTTCAAAAAATAAATAAATAAAATGTCTATGTGTCTGTAATGACCACGCACGACGTACGTTTCGTTAACATGTGCAAAAGTTGACCTACTTAGTTTAAATTTGGTATGCTTTTTTGAGTTTGGCAGATCATCCTCGAAACCCTTATGCCGAAGGTGATGTGTCTGTCTGTCCTTCGTACTTTGGTGCATATCACCCGAACCGTTAACACTAGAGGTTGGAATTTGAAATGCTAGCGTACATTTTTTGACCCATACATGGGAAAAATATAGAGAAGGTAAACATTTAATGTCACACGTAATGCGCAAAAATGTGCTAATAGCTCAAAATGTATTTTTTATTTTTTTTTTAAATTTTCGAGGGGGTATCAAATGAAAGCTACAGAAGAGTAGATTAGACATATACACCTTTTTTTTATGAATATTGACCATTTAATCGCCAATGTTGCGTTTTTAGCGCCAAAATGTCACAAATCCCGCCCTAAATGGAAACTAGAAAAAATATAAACAAGAAGTTGAGTCGATCGATCCGGGTAACAATGTTTTTATGAGTAATAACGAAGAGGTAAATTAAATTGTTAACAATTAAATTATTAAATTACATTGTTACCCGACTCAACTTCATGTTTTTATTTTTTCAACTTCCATTTAGGGCGGGATGGAGAAATAATAAATTGTAATTTCAAAATATAATAACGCATATACTCAATAACATTCGAAACTTTCCTGTGATTTTTTATATAAAATATATATATATACGTACTCAGATCATTTACATTGAAATACGAATCCCTTTTTTCAACCCCTTTTTTACAACATATTTTACGTTTCTCGGTTGATTTCAAATCCAATCACAGGCATTCACGTTATTAAAATTGTTTATTTTAAACTGAAAGGCCTGCCGGATCATGCGTAGTTAGCTGAAATCCAATGTCGGCCGGAGGCTACCGCCGCCTGACCAAGACATAACTGACATGCCCGCAGGATTGCGTGTAGCAAGCATTACTATTTTTTTTTGCAAACAGCAATTAAATAATCCTTTTAATTATTTAAACTTTTTTTAACCATTTAACATATTTCACAATCGTATATAAGAAAATATTTTTATTCGTGTTTTCACATTTTTACAAAATTGTGATTAAAATACAGAAAGCAAAATCGATAAGTTGACTGTAAAAAAAAAATACAGATTTTTAAAAATACGATTTGGTGGTTAAGACTTCGATCACTTCCCTTGTCATTAACACGCTATGCGTAATATACGTAGAAACAGCTATAAGTACAGTAAATTTGTAATTAAAACGACACAACTTCACCACTTCAATTCCCTTGTCATTAACACGATATGCGTAATATGCGTAGAAACAACTATAATTACAGTAAATGTTTAATTAAAACGACACAACTTGACCACTTCAATTCCCTTATCATTAACACGATATACGTAGTATACGTAGAAAAAACTCTGTGTATAGGAGGTAAAGGGCACTATGTGCCAAATTTAAATTTTTCGGGAGAACTACTTTAATGATTTTTTTTACTTATTTAACCTCCCCAGCATGATGGTTCATAGTGATTTTTCCAACTGGCTAAATCCGTGAGATTTAGTTTTAGGACATCATATACTTGTACCTCTAAAAAAGGGGGGGAAAATGAATAGGAAACTGTTAAAACCTCAATTTCGTAAAAAAATGGAGATAGTGCCCTTTACCTCCCATGCACAGAACTATAATTACAATAAATTTTTAATTGAAACCACACAACTTGATCACTTCAATTCTCTTGTCATTAACACGATATGCGTAATATACGTAGAAAAAACTATAATTACAGTAAATTTTTAATTAAAACGACACAACTCGACCACTACAATTCTCTTGTCATTAACACGATATGCGTAATATGCGTAGAAACAACTATAATTACAGTAAATGTTTAATTAGAACGACACAACTTGACCACTTCAATTCCCTTATCATTAACACGATATACGTAGTATACATAGAAAAAACTACAATTACGGTAAATTTTTAATCAAAACGACACAACTCTTATCACGTGCAGAAGACGCGTACAATACGCTTCGAGTGCGGAAAGTAGCATTTTGCATGCGAGTGTGGAGTTTGCACCCGAGCGACAGCGAGGGTAGTGAAACCACACGTGCAATGCAAAATGCCGTTTCCGCACGAGTTGCGTACCGTAATTTATCTACGATTGTTAGATTTTAATAATAAATACAGAAAAAAAACTTCCTGTATGTGAGCTCGTATTTCTCTTTTGATAAAGATGACATCAATTCATTAGTTGTATTTTGTGCCGAATTAATTATTTAGGAAGGCGTATTATTCTCCTTATATTCGTCATAATCACTTAATCACTCATTGATTTTTTAAAATTCCTTTTATTAAATAAACACCAAATTAGTTATATTAAATGTAAACAACCTCGCTAATCGTGCGTAGAGTTGAAGAATTCTTCTTTTTTACCGCGCTAGAGCGGTAAAGAAGAGGAATTCTTCAAAACTATGAGACACGCATGCGCAATTAATACAGGTGCCTTAAGAATCACTGTCTAAGAATCTAAACATTGATACTATGTTTATATTACGTATCAATAGTAGATAAAATCCTCGAAGAAAATATAAAAATAAATAAATATTTTTACATTCCTGATAAGTTCCAAAAGGTCAATATAATTGGTTGACGAAACACAAATAAATATTTCAGAGGTTATTAATAGAAAATATAATTTATTCTGGAAAGAATATTCAATATTCAAGTTATATTTTAAAACATCTTTTAACGATCCTTTATTCCTGTTTACTATTAATAAAAAGTAATAGTACGGCTGCCTCATTTTAATTTTCTTGGATAAATAACTTGTTTTTTTCCCCCCTTGTTTTATTTTTATCCTCAACTTTCAAAAGAAAATAAGGTTTCATCTTAGTTAAAAAAGAAAATTAGGGCGGAAAAAGAAAACTAAACAAGAAAAAACAACAACATATTTTCGTCACAAAAACTAATAATTGTGTGTTTTTGCTTTTTAAGAAATCAACAAGAAAAGCATCTATTGAAAACTTGTTTAAAACAGATTGATTTAATATTCTAATCGAATATCGAATTAGCCTTCATTACTAATTCAAGAAGAATTAAAATAGGGGTAAGGGATTTGTACTTAGCAATTTTGTCCTGATCGATTAAAAGCTCATTTGTTTTGAGTTCTTTTGTCTAATCTAATTGATAACTGAAGTACTTTGAAGTTGCTATTTAAGCCCTTTATTGCTTCTAATTGATAACAGGGAGCAAATAAACGTTAATTTTATTTACACTTTTATAGAATTTTTTTTAAGGAATCATTTTAAACATAAAAGAGAACATCTTTATAAACTCCCTCTGTTAAATTCAATTTAGGCTTCGAAGGTAATGTGTTAATGATTATAGGATCATTAGATTAGATTGAATACGTACATAGGTGAATAGACTCGCTAATGAAATAAGTTTGCTATTAGCCAATTAGAACTGTATTGCTTCTTAGTTCGTATCGAGCTCCTTATGTTCGCATCGTGATTCAATGTTGCGCGTATTTCTTGCGTGGCTGCCATGATTCAATGTTGCGCGTATTTCTTGCGTGGCTGCCATGATTAAATGTTGCGCGTATTTCTTGCGTGGCTGCCATGATTCAATGTTGCGCGACATTGATTCAGAAAATACAGTTTCGACGGGACTCAAATCTTGTATCACGTTGACCCGCAATACTCTCTGGAGAAGCGGGAACATGTTGCAGCTCATCCGAGATTCAGCTCCCCAACAAAGATGCGTAACATTGTACCCCGGTTTGGACTAATTTTACTAAAAATTAATCGGTTTAGTTTAAATTCGGTATGAATTTTCCATTTATTAATGCTTAAGTTAAGTTTTTTTGGAAGCGTTATTTGTTTAAGCTTTCGTCTTAAAACGACGATCGTTTTAAATTTAAAATGGTCGTTTTTGGAGAGGACTCTATATTTATTCGTTTTTAATGAGATAAACTTTTTTTTTATTTTAAATAATTCATTTTGTAAAAACCAACAGCGACACTGCCATGAGATGATAAAATCACTAAATCCATTTTATTTATTTTTATTATTTATATATAAATCCATCAATAAATATATTTAAAAGTTTTAAACAATATATTTCATTCTCATTCTAATGAGTAGATTTTAATAAAACCTCATATCAATCGTTAAATTGTTATTAAAACAGGCGTGCAAACAAATTTTACCCTTTTAATAGGCCATTATCAGTCACTAATAGCTGGTCTATTATGACAATTACGACGATAAACAACTAGTGATCTAACAAATTAGTCTAACCCGCTTTACAAGTCCACAGCCATTGTGGTTTTATTTAATATTGTATTTAGTGTAGAAATATTAATCACTTTAATATTTATTTCCTTGACTTTAATATCTCAATGTAAGCTAAACATAATTTTTCAAATTATTTCCCTGTTGAGGATCACCGTACCCAAGTAAATTGCGTATATTCATAGCATAACCAACTTAAAATTAAAGTAGATAGTGGACACACGTTACATACTGTACTGATAATAGATCGAGTAATATGAGTAAAGTGGCTAACCTTTCTTTTTGTGACACCACATTATTCTTAGTACCGATGACCCTTATAATTTCCTACGCTTGTATGCTTGTCTTTCATTAACGCAACTTTATCTAGAAGTACCCAAACAAAAAAGTTTTGAAGTTAACAAAGCCCTAAAACAAACCAAAACATCATCCCTTAAAAATAAGGGATAAAAGTTAAAAAGGATGAACTTTATTATAATGGAAATGCGTAATGCCCGGGGTGTTAGACAAAAGAGGAAGACGAACAATTCATCTCTGCGCCGTGTGTCCTTGAGAATTGCGTTTTTCCTGCCCCCCCCCCC
>KZ651225.1:2320922-2331224 GCA_001010745.2 Gerris buenoi
CCCACTTATCTCTATCGCGCTCTTATCAAACAGTTATATATCACTCTCTCTCTGAAATTGTTTGTTTACAAATTTTTTTTAATAATATAGATAGATAATATGTATAACAATCGAGGTATACATTTTTGAGTGACGAGCTCAATTTTTTAACACCGAATTTATAAATTTTCTGCGTTTTAGTAGCTCAAGGTAGCGTGAGCTGGTGGAATCGATTCGGTGGAAAACTTAATGTAAATGCGACTCTGTATTGTGTGGAGTTAAAACGTAACCAATTCCTTTTGTTGGATTATCTCATCAGTAAGAGCATTGTTAATTCGGATTTATAAGATAAAGGAGAGCTAATCCTAATCAAGTCTTTTTCTCTCCAAGGTTCTCTTTTATGTTACAATTTAATTTTCGTAGAATCACCCAAAACATAATTATAGAAATACAGCGATAGGACTTGTCCATTAAGCACAATTTAAGGTTTAAAACTTAAAATTTTAAATATAATAATACAGAAGTAATAATTTTATCCGGTTTATCCATTCATTTAATTATTACGAGGTTTTACAATTAAATTTAATTATTATTGAAAAGGATTTTTGCAGTAAAAATACTCCTACAGACGAAGAATCGAACCCCGGTATTCCAAATTTAACTATTTTTATTTTGTTTTCTCGAAAACTAGATTTTTCTTGAGAGGCTTCTATGATTGTATCGGTATTTAAATTATTTAATTACATTTACTTTAGTTTTACCCACCCAAAACCAATTTTGACAAAAATAGCCATCTTTCACGATATTCTAAATTTCTTGATATCGCTTTGTGGTATAATTTTTCAAAACATTTGGAGGAGGTTTCCTTATCAGTAGAGGTGGTTAGAGGTTTCCTTATCTTGGATACAAATTAACTATCACTGATATGATAACAGTCAATTAATTTAAAGGTGGGAAGTGGGAAGTTTGCTAAAATAAAAGAAAATGCTTTTAACAGAAAATGCTTTTAAGACAAGCAATGTCACAGAAAAAAAGAAGAAGGGAACCTCCCTATACTAAATTTGATTGGGTTAAAGCTCTTTTTAACGCCCGTGCTCCGAAGAGAGACAACAAACCGACGGAAGATAAACATTTAAAAAAAAAAAAAATAAAAAAAAAAATACTTAAGTGAAAACCTCATCAAGTTTTTGTATTACTGCATGTGCTAACCTTATACAATAAACTAACTATTCAGTCAAGATTTTTTAAGTAAGTGCGAAAAGTTTGACTAGTGTCGCTGGTGCTGTACATCTTCCATAAAAAGTGAAACTCATAGGGTAAAAACCCAACCATTAAATTTAATTACACTAAACCATTAAAGTTTATCTCTTCGTAATATAGTTGTCTAATGGCCGCGTGGTCTGAGGCCATTGTCACAAACTCAGTAGATCGCAGGTTTGAGAACCATCCACATCGAAGAATTCAATAAAAGGTACACAAAAGAATAAGTTGCTCTTTTTCCTGGTCCGTCGCTACAGCCTATTCTAAACTGCAAGGAGGTTCTCACTCTAACCTTAAATGCTCTTAAAAGTTGACTATCTTCCTGTACATTATCTCTGCAACTCATCACGATATCTCGAACCAATAACTAGGAGATTTTGAAGGTAGGTCCCTCTTAGATTTGAGGTACTCGCTAAGTCTTTTTACGATCCGCCATCTTTATTCAAGATAGCGGCCATTTTTTTTTGCCTAATTTGTTATTTCTGGATATCTTCAGAAGCAATTGTATTAGAGCCTTGAAATTTTTATGTTAGCTTCCTTTCATGACACAAAAAACTTTTGTTAAATCTTTTTTAAATCAGCTATTTTTGAAGTAAGTTGGCGTCTATGTATATATTTGAAATAAAGTCCAAGCACTAACATCATAATGACTACTTCTATGAAATGCTGAAATTAAACTAGTTTATTTTGTATGATCATTTCTGTAATAATATTGATGTCATAAAAAGGCAAATCCTATGAAGCTAGGCAGTCATTACTCTTTAGAATTTAAGCATATATAATTATGCTATAAAATGTAAAAAGAAAATAATCTTCAGCAATGCATGAAAACCCAGCTATAATCTATAAAAATGCTAATAAATAATTAAACCAAATGCTGTAATTAAGTAAAAAATGCTGCTAAGTAATTTACATCAGAAGTTGCTATCACCGTTTTCATGAACACCATCCGTTCTCATGTCTCTCTGTAATGCATTTTCTATATTGCATAAGGATAAAAATGCAATTTGAACAACTTTCCCTTTCTATATTTTTATTCCGATCTAAAAATAATTTATTTTTACGATTTTGGTAGTATTCATACTACAGAATGATTAAATTTTAATTTGATGGTCAGAGCAATGTACTGGAAATACAGAGGCCCGGGTTCAAACCCCGGCGCTGGAGCTTGTTTTTCTCTGACTGTTTCCCGTAGTTAATAATAATTATAATTTGATTTAAATTAAAATTTAATCATTCTGTAGTATGAATACTACCAAAATCGTAAAAATGAATTTCTAATTGATTGTACGAAGTACAGGTACTAATTGGGTACTTTATAATTATAAGCGATATTTCTCGGTCTAGTTCTATGTCACTAATGTTGACTCCTTAGACTTAGTGGAAAATTAAAAGCTTTAAAATCGGGTCAAGGTATCAATAACGTCAGTAGAAAACCATTCTCCTGCGTAGCTTAGTTGGTCAGAGCAATGTACTGGAAATACAGAGGCCCGGGTTCAAACCCCGGCGCTGGAGCTTGTTTTTCTCTGACTGTTTCCCGTAGTTTATAATAATTATAATTTGATTTAAATTAAAATAATTTATTTGTTTTATTTTAAATATTAAAATAATGTTTCTTATTGAGCGAATGGCGAATTTTTTTTTACTGTTAATTCTTTTTTAAATAATTGTAAACCGTAGTCTAGCTATTTAATGAATTATTATTATTAAATTATTGGTATTAAAGGAATATTATCATTACGAGAGAAATATGATTATTATTAAAAGAATATTAAATGTGTAAGTAAGTGTAAATATTGAAAAACCCACGAATTAATAATGGCGAATATTGTTGTAATATCAATACAAATACAACAGCTAATAAATGTAGCTTACTTATATGTTACCTACCAATAAATCAACAACTTTACCTTGATCCCTCTATTTATCACTATTAACTTCCTTAATATCAATACAACAGCAAATACATGTAGCTTACTTATATGTTACCTAAGTAAATCAACAACATTCCCTTGATGCCTCTATTTATCACTATTAACTTCCTTAATATCAATACAACAGCAAATACATGTAGCTTACTTATATGTTACCTAAGTAAATCAACAACATTCCCTTGATGCCTCTATTTATCACTATTAACTTCCTTAATATCAATACAACAGCAAATACATGTAGCTTACTTACATTTTACCTACCTAAATAAATCAACAATTTTCCTTTGATGCCACTATTTATCACTATTAACTTCCTCTACAATAAATTTTATTAGTTCAAGTTAAAATAAATTTTAAATCGAACTTAAAAAGAAATCGTTTGTTATTACCCAAGTGTTAAAAAGCTCTTTGTAGAAAGTACTACTAACCGGTGATACACTGGTGCTTTGCGTGCTTAAACCCATATACCAAGTTTAATTCCGGCTTCAAACTACAATTACATGAGAATATAGCTGCAGTTAACCCGCGATTTTACCTCGCCAGCATCAGGTTTAAAGCTAAATTATTTCTTTGTCCTGCTATATTTTTAAATAGTTATAATGTCTTTATTAACATAACGTTTAAACATGTTGAGACCATAAATTAACTTCAACTTGTTAAAGTAAAATACTTATCTCAGTTAATTCTTGCGCCGACATTTATTTTGCAAATCTATTTCTCGAATATAAATATGTTCATTGGATAATATTATACTCGAGATTGAAGTTTGTAAATTTAATTATAAAAATTTAATATAATAATTGTGTTATAAAAAACGTATTAACAGTGTATATTGAAACGAATCAAGTGGTGAATCCCTCCACGGTCCGCCCTTATCAAACCAGAGGGGCATAGAAGCTCCGGGGACGTTGAGGGAACGACGAGGAGGGGACAGTTGTCCCGTGAACACGGAGAATGATTTATGAGGTCAGAGTGTAGGTAATAGTGTGCATTTAATTACCAAGTTGGCGGACATTTTGCTGCATTCATCAATTATAAAATATTTAAATCAACATTATCGAGAAGCAACGATTTGATTCTGGAACGAAACTAGGAAATCATCTCGGCACTACCCAGACACAATTCTCCGTTCAGGCTTGTTATTAAGATATTTATTTTTATGTCGTTTATTAGCTTATATAATAAATCATTAGATATTATTTTCTTTTATTATTCATAAATGGTAATTATGAGATGATTTCCTAGTTTCGTTCCAGAATCAAATCGTTGCTTCTCGATAATGTTAATTTAAATATTTTATAATTGATCAATGCAGCAAAATGTCCCCCAACTTGGTAATTATATGCACACTATTACCTACACTCTGACTACATAAATCATTCTCCGTCGTCACGGGACAACTGTCCCCTCCTCGTCGTTCCCTCAACGTCCCCGGAGCTTCTATGCCCCTCTCTGGTTTGATAAGGGCGGACCGTGGAGGGATTCATCTCTTGATTCGTTTCAATATTTTGCTTTGAGATTGCAAATAAAGAAACGATAGCCTACTTCATGTAATGGCCTTTAACACATTTAATAATATGTATTTTATTTTTATTTTTTCAAAAAGTAATCGGAAACAGAGGCGCAGCAAGGGTTTGTAGCCCCCAGGGACAAAGTCGGTTTTTGCTGTCCCTAATCTTCCCTAATAATCCCTAGATGTTGTGAACCGAACCAACACCAAACGCACAATCCTGACGATCAAAATCGTCAATTAGGCGCCCCCACGACACTGCGTCACGGGAGCGCTGTCACCATTACCGCCTCATAGTAAAGCCACTAAACTGAATTTATTCATCCTTTTCTTTTTTTTTTTTTTTTTTTTTTTTTTCCCCCTTTTATTAACACAAACGGCTTTGAATACAAAGAGGTCTGGGTTTGACTCTAGCATTAGTGTTTACCCGGCTACCTGACGTATTAATACTTAATCGAAGTGGTGTCGATTCGGTTGCTTATGCCACTTATAAAGTCTATACTGGCAACCTTGAGCCTTCCGTGGGCAGTCGACGAATTATTAACATTTTTGGATATACAGGAGGTCTGGGTTTGACTCTAGCACGAGTTTACCCAGTAACCTGACGTATTTATAATAAGTGGCGTCGATTCGGTTGCTAATGCCAATTATAAGGCCCCTAAAGTTGATGTGGCGATACGCCTAACCCGTGCCATCCATTACATATAATTCTTTATAAGCCCTTTGGCAACCCACCTTCTGCGGGCAGTCGAAGAATTATTTAAATTTTATAATACAAAAGGGCTCTACCTCAAATTCGCTTTGCTCTAGGTCCCTCCGAAGATGGTCGCTACCTGAATGTTTTAATACTCAATACCTGTTTTGTCTACACAAGAGCGGATTTTAATTATGGACCAAGGATTTTTTTTCGACGGATTTAGGTAAATCCGCAGACCCAAAAGACCCCGAGATCTTTGGGATTAGTAGACTAGGAGACACAACGTAAGTAGAATAGGAGACGACACACGATAAGGCTCTTATCGGTGGATTCCAGATCCGCCGATCCAGTCTCTCAATGTCATCTCACACGGACAGATCAAAGTTTACTTTATATCCTTTCCCGGCGAATTTTGCAACCCAACTCAATTTATTTCACACTCCTTTTTTGGATAATAACTAATAGAACCCCAACAACCATTGTAATAACCAATTGTAGAGGCGCTACATCCTTATTTGAGGAAGCCCAAGCATGAGCATTACACTTAAAAAAATAAAATAAAAATCACTTGAGTGTTTCGTGAGTTCAAGCGTTTAATATTCTACATAAAAAGTGTGCATGCAGAAGAAAGTGTATACATCAGAAAGACTGCAACGTACTGAAATCACTCGTCCTTAGATATAAGGCAACCACATTTATTCCAATAAAAATAAATGTTTGATTTGATTTGTTGGTCTTCAAATAGGTATCTAAATTAATTTTACTTTTATTCTGAATATAAAATTTAACCCGTTGAAATGGGCTTAACGGCTTGTTATGCATAATTAAGGTAACACCACTATAATAATGTAGTGAAACATTATTTAATGAATAGAAATAATAACAATTAAATATAATAAAAAAATAAATTAAAAGTAAAAAAAATAAAAATAAATAAATAAAAGTATATATGTTAAATTTAAAATTATGACTAGATAGGTTAATATAACGTAACAATAATATTGTCACCACAATTGTATATTAAAATGAACAAACGGTTTTCAATATTATATCATCAGTGTTAAAATTATAAGAGTTACGTAGATCTTTTTCACCTTATAAGGGTAACACTGAAAACTGATGATGTAATATTGACACGCTTTTTTAATTTTAATACATAATTGTGGTGACAATATTGTTGCTTAACTTTTTTATTTACCTTTCTAATAACTATAAATTATAAAGTGGTACAACAAAATGTTAGTCACTACAACCGATAATTTAAAAACTATATATATATAATAATAATTGTACTCTAGATAAAGAACATAAATTGGATACTTGAGCAGCATAAAGACGAAAATAATTGTATTATATTACTCATGAGCATCATTTTGTGGTACTTCTTTAGATTGTTACTCCCCTATGTGGTTTTAGAATATAAATTACTAACTAAATAACTATTAAGACAAAGTGATGTTTAGTCCAAAGTACTTTGGGACGAATATCACACTGCCGTTTTTATGAGGGAAGTAACAATCTAAAGAAGAATATTCCGCACACCTTCTTTAGATTGTTACTCCCCACTGTTTTCTTTATAAGGGGAGTAACAATCTAAAGAAGTTCCAATTTTGTTACTATTCAAACCATAAGATAAATATAAAATATACGACATACGTTTCTATATTTGTTCGCTGAGCGCTAAATACAATTGTTTAATTCTAAAATATTAATCCATCTTCAATTTTTTTAGGCCTGAGATAAAATAAAATATATTTTAATATATTTGTCTTCACTAAAAGACCAAAACCAAAACAAATCATTTTTCTAGAATATTTATTTGTAAAATATTAGAACGTTCAATTGTTATTGCATAATTTATTTTCCTTGTTTTCTTTTTTTTATATAAAAAAGAACGTTGTTATTAATTTTCCGAATGAATGTAAATGTGAGGCGTTCGTGTCCGTTACTATTATTATTTAAAAATAAATACCCACTTTATTGGCCCTAGTCTTCAATATATTAAAGATTATATCATAAGCTATATTTTTTATAAGGCCGAAGAGCATAAGAACTGACTCGTACTCTCTAAATTACATAAATTTAAGAAACGATGGATATGAAAATTAAAAACAAACTTTTTCTCTCGGCCATGCACCAACTAAGAGCCTTCATGTTTAAAGAAAACTAAATACCGCAATACTGCCTTGTCTTGAAGGTTTATCAAATAATATTTCTTGTCACGCGGTTTATATCTGCAATACATATTTCCGTGCGGATTCCAACTTATAAGCTCTCTTGAAAACAACAGCCAATGTATGATGAAAACACTTCACTTAATTTGTTTTAATCTTGAAATAAAACTTTTATATTTTCCTCAGTATTTTTAACTGCATCTCGTCGCTGTGGCTTTTAAAGCACTATCTTTTATATTGATTTTTATTTTTATTTTTAATTTACTCAATTTTTCGCCTTGACTCAGTTAGCAAAGTGCCAGCAGATATATATTTTTTTACTTTTTATTTATTTATTTTTTTCTGTTTTATGGTTTAGTCGACNTTAAATCGAAAAAATTTGTGTAATGTTCACATTAAAGAATTTTTTTATATGTGAGATTAGTTTATAGTTTAACTTAAAATGACCCTCTCTTATAGAGATAGATTTTACATTAAAATTGACTTCAAATAGACATCATTATTGTAAGTTATTTTAAAAAAATATTCAATATATTTGGCATTTTTTGTTAATTAATAAATCAAGTTTTAAATTAATTGTTTTTATCAAAACTAAATAATATTGTTAATTATTGTTTGTATTGTGATTGGTTATAATTTTTAAAAAATTTTGGAATGTTTTATGCATTATTAATTAACTTATATTTATTGTTTGTTGTTATTTTAGATTAATTAAAGATTGATAATGACCTTAAAATAGGGTCAAAACGTCTCGTTAAAAATTAAGTTTTTTTTATCACTACCACACCTTATTCATCCATCAACTAAAATTTTAATAATCAACAAATTAAAAAAAAAAAAAAATGTGTACATTTTTAACGTTTTTTGATAAAGGCTACCTGAACTATACGTATGGAGGATGCGAATCTAATAAATATCTTATAAATGTCTTATAAATATATCTTATAAATATCTTATCTTGTATCTTATAAATATCTTACATATTACATTCTTAAAAATGCTAATTAGCTTACACATTACATTCTTATAAATGCTATTGGCTAACATATTACATTCTTAAAAATGCTATTAGCTTACTCATTACATTCTTATATATTATTCTTATATATTATGGTATTCGCTTACACATTACATAATATTAAAAGTTAAAAAACTAGCCACCTATATGCACGTATGTGTGCTTATTGTAATAATACTATTTCAAAGCTACAAACATATGTATAAGCTACATCGTATTAATACATGTGAAAGATAATAGCATACACATTTCTTATTTCATCTGCTTTTAAAAGTTCGAAATAATAGACACCTGCAAGCACGTTTGTTCGAAATCCAAAAGCTACAAGTATGTATAAATGCTTACCGCATGCACATTTCTCTACTTGACCCAATGTTCGGTGTTAAAAATAATAGACAACTTCAGGGACGTATATTCGGTTGAAACGTCTCAAATAAAAAACTGATTGTTAGTAAAGTCTCTCCCCCCCCCCCTCTCTCTTAATTTTGGAATGGTTTAAGATTAATTAACTAAACTTGGGGATCCGTACCATGTAAAGGAAAGTTTGTTTTCATGCAATCGCGCACTAGAGGAAACCACCCACTTTTCCCCCAGGCTTCCCAATATCAAAATTTCAAATTGGAGTGTATATTTTTGGTAGAGTTTTTGGATTCTACTGCAAAAAATAAAAATATTTTACTTAAAACTTTTTTTATCTCCAATATTTTGCCCTCGATAGGGAGGCAAAAGTATAAGATAGTATATTTCAGCACCTGGGGGCAAAATGGTGGTTGCCCCTAGTACACGGATACATTAATAGATACTTCCCTGTACATGGTACAGATCCCCTAAGATACATTACTTTATTTAACACTTTCAGCGCCGATGACGCAGACGTCTGCGTCATGACGAGGGTATACCCGCGCGCAGCGTGACGCACCTGTTGCGTCATGGCTCTATTAAAACTCTATTAAAAAAAATGGCACCCGGGAAGCAACTCTAGTTGCACCAGCGGAGCCGAAAGTAGACTGTTTAGATTTTATAACGATATGTGAGTTATTTTTACTCTCTATACTTACTTTTTTACACTCCATTTGAAATTTTGAAGTGGGTGGCCTAGGGGCCAAGTACCCACTTTGTACACAACCACCCGGTTGTATGAAAACAAACTTTCCTTTACATGGTACGGATCCCACAAGTTTTATTAATTTATCTCAAACCATTCAAAAGTTAAGAGGAGGGGGGGGGGGGATTTTCGGACCACCCTGTATATATATGTGTAGCACGTTAAATTAGTATCAACAATTAATTTATTTTTTTTTTTACTTAATTATGTGTATTTATGGGATTTTAAGTATAAAAACCTGAACAGGCCTTATCAATTAATTCATGTAAAAAGAATTAATATTGGCTATTATAACACACATACTATGGAATGTTCATTTATTTACTACTATCATATTACTACTCTACTTCATTACTACTTTCATTATTTATTTTTATTATTTCTTTATTTATTAATAATATCACTATTTATTTATTTCTAGTCATTGTTCATGTTTAATATTATTTATTAAAAAAATATTTTATTATTATTTTTTGTTTAAAAATTTGGATTTCACATCCTTTGTTGTACCACTAACAGGGGCATATATTAGAAAACATAAATGCCAACGAATCTGGGTTTAGCCATGATTAGTTCATCCTAAAAAAAAACATCTAAATAAAATACATTAATTTAAATAGAAAAT
>KZ651225.1:2333608-2354953 GCA_001010745.2 Gerris buenoi
GTAAGCCAGATACTAAACCATTTGCGCCATACCTATGTAACGAATATCGGAGCACAAAACTTCCTATTTAAAAGTTTTAATTATAACTGCATAAAACTTACTATTTAAACAGTAAATATCTCTTTAAATATCTATTTTAATTATAACTAATTATCTCTCAGCTCTTTTTCTCAACCATATTTATTATTCTGCCCGTTACCGCGGGCCTAACGGCTAGTATAATAATAATAATAATAATACACATAGTACCTATATATTAACCGCATTAATAATATACATAGTATATTATGGATATACACTTATGTATAGTATACAAAAGATCACTAATATAATCACAGGATATACAATCTAATATATTAAATTAGGGTTATATGATTAAGTCTTTTAACCACCCGAGATTCAATCTGTTTAGAAGAAGATCTTAGCGTGCCTATCCGTCAAAAACAATTGGTATGACTGACAGTTAATACAAACCAGTTGGGAAAACTGAAAGAAATCATAATAATAACATACACGTAAGTCTTTAGTATTCATATGAAAAGTAGCAACAGTGATATTTTTTTGACCTGGATTTTGTTAATCCTAAAAATTATCAACTACAATTTAAATAAAGTTCATTGGTCAGTCCAACTGACTGGATCTGTTGGATTGTCCAATGAACTTATTCCTATTCTTTCTTAAAATAATTCATGCTAATACCTTACGATAGGCCAGTGAAAATTTCTGGACAAAATTTAATTTACCTTTTTGTCATTACTGATAAAAACATTGTGACGTCCCGGGGAATCGAACCAGGGACCCCTTATTCACTCTCCTTACTCTACTCGGGATCTTATTTATTGTTGTTTGGGCCTCCATCCTAATTTGTTTATATTTTTAGGGTTTCGTTAGAAAAATTGGAACTTATTGGAACTTTTCCTCACTTTTTATTTATTTTATTTCATTTATTTAATATTTGAATTTTGGCGGTATTTTGACAATTATTAATTATATTCGTTAATAAATTTTAAACTAATTAATTGTATTTCATCGTTTTTTTTTTTTGTTTTTTTTTATATTTGTTCCATATTTTTTTACCGGTTCCAACGACACGCTATATTTCAAAAACGTATTTATACTTTCAGTATTATTAACTGTCAAAGTTTCAAAATTAAAAAATCTGTAACTTAAAAATGGCGGCCAATATCAAAATTAAATTTAGTGGATTTGATTGTCATTCAGTGAGGTATATTCGTGTCAAATTTCAACTAAATCGGTACTTCTTTAGATTGTATCTCCTTATGTATTTGAGAATATAAATGACTTTGACTAAATAACTATTAACACAACGAGGGTTGTTTAGTCCAAAGTACTTTGGGACAAAGGAAACACTTCTGTTTTTATTAGGGGAGTAACAGTCTAAAGAAAACATTCTGCAGACCTACTTTAGATTATTACTCCCTCTGTTTTTTTTAAACGGAATAACAATCTAAAGATGTGCCAAATTTCTAGTTTTTAGGATTACTCTACATTTTAGCCGACTCAGCAAACTGGTTTCAAGATGGCAGAAAATTTTGATTTTCCAAGCGGTACAAATAGGAGCAAATAGGACTGATTTTTCTGCCAAGTTTATACTACGTCTGTTACATTTACCTTAACACTTTCAGCGCCGATGACGCAGACGTCTGCGTCATGACGAGGGTGTACCCGCGCGCAGCGTGACGCACCTATTGCGTCATGGCTCTATTACAACTCTATTAAAAAAAAATGGCGCCCGGGAAGTAACTCTAGTTGCACCAGCGGAGCCGAAAGTATTAAGTTAAATTACCACGTAATATAATAAAAAAAAGGAATGAATTTAACTTTTTCTGAGATAATTTCATTAAGAAGAGAGATTGCTCAGGGTTTGAATCTACGGATCTTATTTATTTATTTATTTTTTTATTTACCTTCCCCCCCCCTTTTCTTATCGCAGTTTGATAACATCTATGCAAATGAGCTTTTAATGCTTTCCAACGTTGATTACTTTAAATACTAGCGAAAATGCACCAGAGGTAAATAAAACATTCAGATTTAATAAATAAGGAAATAATATAATCAACGAAGATTTTTTATTAATCTAATGGGAATAGTAAAGAATTAGGTTAATACCAGTTTATTTAAAGAAAAAATAGTTCTTAATTATAAAAAAAAAATATTTGAATTAGAGATGTATATACTAAGAAAGTTTTTTATATTTTAAATTAAATATTTAAAGTACTATCCTTATAAAATATTATAATAAATAACAAACTTAGAAATATCTTTGTAAAAATTGTCAAAGCTATGTCACTACTCCTTTCTACTAATATTGGTAATTAAAAATTAGGAGTATATTATTTTTAAATTGTCGGTAAAATCAACCAAATTTCTAATTGGTGGTAATAACTTACGTTAATCTACTAATTAATTACATTTTTAATTTCTTACGTACTTTTTATACATAAGGAGAGTATTTTAATCGAAGTATTTTAGTATAAGTATTTTAATTAGCTACGAAAAAATCCATTTTCATAGTTTTTCACGCTTTAAGTACTCTTACACATACACATTTTAACTCAGCAAGTTACACAAAATACTTATCTGCTTCACAACAATAAAACCAACATAGATCTATGGCATGGAACTCTGGGGTTGCACCAAACCTTCCAATTCCTATCGAATCCAATCTCTACAATCAAAGATCCTAAGGAACAGGGCTGATAACCCTTGTATGTTTCAAATTCCACCCTTCATAATGACCTCATTCTACCGTATCCTTGTGCGCGAATTTGTCATTTCCAGATACAAATCCTTTCATAATTCCCTGACTATTCCAATCCACTAGGTCACAGTCTGTTTACCCTGTCCATTCCTGACAATCCTCATAGACGCTTAAGGGGAAGGTGGTCACGTGACCTCTAAGATAACTAAATTAGGTATATTTATTATGGGGTATATTTATTAAGGGTTAATAATCATATATCTCATAAAATAAATTCTATTTCAATTTAGTAAGTGCTATCACTAGATAGTGATCCTTACATCATGTCGTTTTCAATATCATATACCTATTCTTACATCCGTAATGCTTATAAAAATAATGTAGATAGTCCAACCCATAGAGTTGAGATATCGATAGCTAAACATCGATGTTTTCAATGTTCCACATCGAACTGAACCAACGTTAGCCAAAACATCGAAAGAAAATATCAATTTTTAGCTATCGACCTCTCAACCCAACGAGCAAAGAAAAAAATTGTTGGTCTTCCAAAATTTTACCTCATACAAAAAAAGCTCGCCAATTTTTTAGTTTTCGATGTCATTTATTCGATGTTTGTTTTTCAACATCGATATTTAACTATCGACCTCTCAACCCAACTAGCAAAGAAAAAAAGTTATAGGTCTTCTAAAATTTTACCTCGAGCAAAGGAATGCTCACCATTTTCTTTTTTTTCGCCATTTATTCGATCTTTCTTTGGGTCAACATCGATGTTTTCGATACATCGACGTAGATGTCCCAACCCCACAACCAACGCTCTCCTATAGAGCTACCAAGGTACCCATCTAGAGCTTATATTGAAAATAACATGTTTTAATTCACCGTGAAGGTAAATCTTAATTTTAATAGTTATTTACGCACCAAGCGAGTAAAGTAAGTGATTGCACCTTGAGCGATGAAGTTGGTTCCAGAGACGAAGCCGAGGAAACCATAACGTTCACTCCCGAGGCGAAGCCAAGGGAACCATAATGTTCACTCCCGAAGCGGAGGCGAGTGAGTTAATTATCGCGAGGGTGCAAGTGACTTTTATTCCCAACGTACGTACAAGATTCTACCTCCAAAAGAGAGAAAAAAATATGGAAAGATTTTAATTTTAAATTATTTTATTCAACAAAAAATAGATATTAGTTCATCAAGGTCCACTAAGTTGTCTTCCATGATCATTCCTTATTTATCTATTTTACGAAACTTTATATTTAAATAAAAACGAGCATATTTAAAAAAGAACTAATAAATTTAACTAAAAACAAAACAATCCATAGAACATTTACTCAAAATACGGAGCGTTTTGAAACAAAACGAAGGAATATTTAAAAACAGCTGGTTGCGAGTCATGTTTGAAATAAACAGTGTTGCCAACTTAAATCTTCGTAAAATCCGTTTAAACGCAGTTCTTTAACTAGAATTAAAATGTTTAAAATTAAATTATATTAATTAATATTAAAAATTAATATTAAATTAATTAATTATAATTATATAATATAACACATTTAAATTACCTTGCCAGAGAGCAAGCCGTTTGATACAGAACCATCGTAGCATAGCATGTTGGATTATTTTCATGTTGATAGACCTGTAACACACAATACCTTTTAATAATACCATAGATTGTGAATAAGAGAGGCTATAATAAAAATAGAAAATGGTTTGGTCATAATGCGTTACAAGCGGCTCTCTAGAATTGTTTAATGCTTTAAAGTTAGTCAGTTCAAACACTAATTTTATATTAAACAACACCTTAGAATATCAGTATTAAGGATAATATTAGTTTGATCAAGACATAGAACTAAGCGTGCCCTCGGAAGGATTAATCCAGGTTGACCGGCGATTTATAGTGCTAATTGTCACGGTAGTTTCAATCATTTTATGTTATCGAACAGGTTATAACTTATACCGGTTTAGTTATTGTGAAGCCATTGCGATCCTGCTGAAGCGAAGATGCTGCCTTATCTCACCAATCAGAACGAGACAACTCCAAGCTTTCATTAACATAAAAGGGCTTTACAGGTGGGCAACGTTATCAAATTAAAATTACAGATAATTAAAGTTACAGTTACAAAGGATTTATCCCTTTAAACCAAAGTTCACCTAAACGCTAGAAGAAAACATCGGTCCGAGACAACTCAGACAAACTTTCTCATATACGAGTTCATAATTACTTAGGCCCAATGTTTTCCATTTATTCGTTTTTGTCTTTATATTTAATTATTATTGAACATTTCATAAAAATTGATTATAAAAATAACTTCTCCTAGGCGGGGAATCAAACCCGGGCTCTCTCCGTCCGCGTTTTTAGCTATTTTCTCAGGAACTAGATTTTTAAACGGTTTATAATAAACGGGTTATAATATCGTTAGATTCGTATTTAAATGGACTACATTTTAGAATTTTTTAAATCAAAATCGTCTGAATCGTTTTCGAAAGATAATTTTTTTTAGAGTTTTTGGGTGGTAGTAAATTTGTAGCTAAAAATAATTTCTTGATTTGCCTTGGGGTATGATTTTTCTGAATATGTATGCCAAATTTTGTCTAAGTCGGCCCAGTAATTTAGCCTTCAGGCGTCTGCACAGACGACATATTTAAAATACATAAATATTTTAAAAACCACTTTTTTGGACTCAGGGGACCTCAAAACGTGTAAATCCATCAAAAACTCAAAATCGAATTTTCGTGCCATCACAATACTTTCTCTTTATATAAAAAAAATGATAAAATAATTTGATTTAATTGATTTTTTTATGTGGTTAGGAGAACAGCATCTTGCAAACATTTTACCATAGGATATTTTTTTTCGGATTAGGATACCTTCACTATAAACAGATCTATCAGCACACAAAACTACGGGTATTAGGCAAGGGAAAATACTAATCTGTAATATATAAATTGTAGTCCGTCTGTCGCCAGTCCAAATTTATTGACGCAAAACTGGCAAAACAAAATCCATTAATTTTTTCGCAGAAGTGAGCACACATATGCTGTGCATGTTTTTCGCTTAGTTTCATCGAAAAATATTAATTAAAACTAAAGTTATTAACAATTATATGTTATTAACAAACATATTTTTAAAACAAATATTTTCAATCTCTTGGTTTGTTTTGGTTTTGAAAGTTGTATAATGTTGACCATATATGTTGCGGCGTACTGACAGGTATATATCTGTGCAGGTGAACCGGGGCATATATGTGCTGTAAAAACTGTGCAGTTATATAATAATTTGATTGCACACACGCTCCGGTTTACCTGTACAGGTTACCTATTCATGTTTTCCTTTATACGGAATACCACAGCCATAGCATGTTAGGCCAGCTTAATATCGTAATAAGTATTTTTTTTTACCTTAATTGGGTTTTATTTATCGTGCCTAATAATATATATATATATATATATTTTTTTTGATTTGTGCAATTACATAAATAGATTTCAAAAGAACACTTAATACTCCACAAAATACACTTCACCAATATAGTAATAAATCACGTGTTTTTTTTTTCTAAAACCTAAAAATAATATTTATCTTTTGAATACTCTATCTTGGATACACTGTATAAACGATAATTTGCTACTAATAAAATAAATTACTCTCACAAACATTTTAATTTACCAAACGTTGTTTTGTGGCTTATAATTGTTTCAAAAGCAAATTGAAATTATCAAAAATTAATTTTAAACATCAAAGTGGTTTTTGTACATAACCACATAAAAGAGCTCATTTTCCATTCATGGGATTATAGAGGCTTTATTATTTGTTAAAGTATCTTTTCAAAGCTTTAGAAATACATTAACATACACACACACATACACATATAAATATACGTAAAACGATCTCTAATATTTCTCCATTCATTGTGTTAGAACTAAATGCCGAGCACTGACTTCTACTATATAAATTACAAGCTGACCCGGCGAATTTCGTACCGCATAAAAGACATTAATGACATAAGAATTATACAGGGTGGCACAAAAGTATGTAAACCCCTGAATAACTCGTCAGAAATGGATTTTTTAGGAAAAAGTTAAATACAAAAATTTCAGCATTTTTCCTTAGCTATTCAATGTTGTCTTTAGATTTGACCTTAACCTTGCCCTTCAGGGTCATTTAAGGGTCAACTTTGTTATTTTAAATGGGAACCCCCATTTTTTATTGCAGATTTGAAAAGAGCAGGAAATTTTACGTAAAATATGACCATCACCAAGTCCTTGAGCATGAACTTTATGGTCATTCCAAGGTCAAAATTGTTTTTCCAATGGGAAACACTAATTTGTATTTCGGATTTCAATATAACCAAATTATTCCCTTCAAGAGTGACATTGACCATGGCCTACACCACGTCCTTGAACTCGACCTTAGAGGTTATTTTAACCCTTCCCCCTCCCTTTTTCTTATTATTTTAGTTGTTTAAGTACTTTTATTCATTTTTTTTCTCTTTAGGGTCTAATTTCAGGTCATGATGAAGGATATGGTTGACCTTCAAGAAAACAAAATGAATAAAAGTACTTAAACAACTAAAATAATAAGAAAAAGGGAGGGAGAAGGGTTAAAATTACCTCGAAGATCGTGTTCAAGGACGTGGTGTAGGCCATGCTCAAGGCCACTGTTGAAGGGAATAATTTGGTTATATTGAAATCCGAAATACAAATTCCCATTGGAAAAACAATTTTGACCTTAGAATGGCCTTAAAGGTCATGCTCAAGGAGTTGGTCAAAGTCATATTTTACGTAAAATTTCCTGCTCTTTTCATATCAGCAATAAAAAATGGGGGCTCTCATTTAAAATAACAAAGTTGACCCTTAAATGACCCTGAAGGGCAAGGTTAAGGTCAAATCCAAGGTCACCTTTGAATAGCTAAGGAAAAACCCTGAAACTTTTGTATTTAATTTTTTCCAAAAAAAAATTAAAAAAAATGCATTTCTGACGAGTTATTCAGTGGTTTCCATACTTTTGTGCCACCGAGTTAGCTGCTACCTTTGAAAAACCTCATAAATAGTTTATTTAGTTTTATAATGTTGCTTTGCATGAAAAAATGTACATTACAATTAGCAATATATACTATACAATATAACATACAGATATAAACTCACTTCATTTTTATTTAAATAGATTATAGAAATACTAGCCGTTATGCCCGTCGCAACGGGCAGAATAAATATGGTTTAAAAAAAGTTATAATTAAAATACTTATTTAAATAGATATTTACTCTTCAAATAATAAGTTTTATGCATGGAGATTTATTACAATGGAATGGCGTAGTGGTAGCGTTTTCGACTGACGCACAGGAGGTCACTGGTTCAATCCCAGCTTATGACTAATCAATTTTTAACGTTATTAATCATTTAGAGTCGTCGCCGTCGCCGTTGTCGGGACACTACTCGATTATATAATAGATTTTTACTGTACTCTAGAGCTTTTCAACATATGCATTAAAGTTTTCATTACTTTGACATTTGTACCCCGTACCCCTGTGTTCCAAAATCGGAACATAGTTTTACTAACTGGAAAACCTTTCTGGGCATGCGTCTAACCATTCCCCAAAGTTTCATCACAATCGGATGATAAATATAGATTATAGAAATGTATTTCCTGTATTTTCCATTTTACCCCCCTCCTAAATGAAAATATGACAATGATAGACATGATGACAATTACTCTGTACTCTAAAAGAGCTTTTCAAAGATATGCATCGTGAAGGGTATTCATTCTAGGGGTACCCCGTACCCCTTGTGTACCAAAACCGGAACATAGTTTTACTAAGTTGTAGTATTAGTCTAGTACTTTCTACTAGAACGGGTAGGACAAACCACTTGTTCAAACCTTGCAATTAGGCCATCACTTTGGCCCTTTTTACACCCCGTGGTGGAGAGTTCCAGTTACTTCACACATCATAAATTTGTACATTGCACCGCCGAAGTGAGTATGGTGTGGTCATAAGTATGCTATATAAGCGTGCGTCAAAGCGTGGGGGAAGAGTAGCCCATAGGGGGTGTCCATCGACGTGCGCCGTCCGCGATTTACTGATGCAATTCAGAGTATTATGGCACGGGATCGAACCCACGACCTCAAGTTGCCTCGACTCATTGATAGCTGAGCGAGCACCGTAAGACGCTCGGCCACCCTGGCTCCATCAACATAGTTTCACGAACTCAGAAACCTTGCTGGGCATGCGTCCAACCATTCCCCAAAGTTCCATCGCAGTCAGATGAAGTTACATCACAATCGGCTGACAAATATAGATTATAGAAATATTTTTCCAGTATTTTCCATTTTACCCCTCTCCTAAATGAAAATAGGGCAACAATTCTGCACTCTAAAAGAGCTTTACACTCTAGCGAGTGGAGAGCTTTGCACTCTAAAAGCCCTTCACGATATGCATCGTGAAGGGTTTTCATTACTTTGAAATTTGTACCCCGTACCCCTTGTGTACCAAAGTCGGAAAATAGTTTTACTAACTCAGAAACCTTCCCGGGGATGCGTCCAACCATTCCCCAAAGTTCCATCGCAGTCAGATGAACAGTTTAGGCAGGCATAGGAGACAGACAGACAGACAAACAGATAGACAGACATACATTCATTTTTATTTATAAAGATATAAATATTATCAGTGAAGTCAGAGTATTATTATACACTTGGTATTGTGGTTTTTCAGTAAACTCATCAGTATGAAATAAGGAATCGTCAAGTAGTTAGCGCTCACCAACATACTAATACCAATGCTCAAACTGACATATCCGGTCATTTCGCATCTTGGAGAGGTCAGAAATGTTTCAATTTGATAATCACATCAATTGGATATGTGTGGCCAGTACACCATTGTTATCTATCCAGATCCTTTCATAGTCGAGACACAGACATACTGTATTCTGTTAAATACACAATTGCACTTATTTAACAAGTTTAATACTTATGATGTATTGTTGACAATGTAATTTACACCGCGGTTACCCTGGTGAATGACTTTATAACAAAAAATTAAGTAAATACAATATTAAAATAAGAATTAATAAATCTAGATAAACTAAAATATACATAAATGCTCCCACAAAATCAGTGTGAAGTCTTTGCCATGGTTCTACGTAAGCTGATCCACTGAGTGTCAAATTTTGGATTTTACTCTAATTTGGTTTCCATGGTAATGGCTTTGCGGGTAGTTTTGAGCTATAAGATTATTCATGGTATTTGTTGAATATCCGTTGTTTTTATTGTGTTGACTTCATTTTTTTAGTGCATATTATTCATTGGTATTGTAAGTGCGCGATGAATTATACTGTAAAAAACTGATAATTTGTTTTGTTTTTTTATAGGATTATGTATAAGTGTAATACTTTACGGTAGATTTCAATTTTATTTATTATTACCTTGTTGAATGGTTAAATCCAAGAAATTTATTGACTTGTTGTGCGGTAAATTTTATTTTTGGATGTTGGGAATTTATAAATTTTAAATATTGATCGAATAGCCGATTCATGCTAAGCCAAAGGCATAAATACATCACCAACTTATGGTTTTTAACAAATTGTTATTAGTTTTAAATAATCTAAGTTAGCATAACCATTATTAGTTAGAATAAACCATTATCAACTACTCACGATTAAATTCACCATTATCAATTTAGTCAGAGAATAAACTGATTGATCCATATATGTGTATTTTATTTTGATGTCTTCAGTGAAAATTCCATGATGTAATGAAATTATCATTTGAGCTATTTGTACAATTTTTTTGAAAAGATAATCTCCTGTAGAATTTTAGTTCTAATATCAGAATTAGCAAAATAAAAATACTTGAGACGAAGATTTACCGTATTCATATGAAAATTCAGAGAATTGTCACCTGTATTTGGACTGGTGGCAATGCCAATCAAGGTTTCCCCTGGTCTCTGAGTTATAGAAACAAATTAATGCCATCATCCAAATGCTTGGTTTTGGGTCCACGTATTATTCAACACTAAAACTAAGTCCATGTAGCTAAGGTCTAAAGGTTTATTCGGAGCTATAATGTCATATATCACTTGGTGTGCGCTGAAAAGCTTAAAGCACTGGGATTTTAACCTAGTAAATTTTATTTCTTTAAGTTCCACGTAAAGCTCTAATCCCTTGATGAAACATAAGGGTTTCCTCTGTATTGTGAGTTGTTAGGTTTTTATGTTAGCAGCCAGTGATGTTTTGATATTTCATGTTTAGGCTATGGGACATACGGGAAAAAGCGTTATGTTACCTAAAAAATCAGAGAAGTGTAACAGAGATTTAGAAAGCTATAGGAGGTGTGCAATCCATTCTCCAGCTGTAGGGGCCTCCCCTACCGCGCTTCGCAGACCCGAAAAGAGTTCCACTGGTACCAGGGAAGTAGGTACTCGCAGGAGGTAGTCGTATTTGCTCTAGAAGTTGCACTAGGCTAGAGACTAGGAGGAGTCGAAGGTAACCGACGACGCGACAATTCGGGTAATTTTGGTTCTCCCCCACTCCATCCTTTTAGCCCAGCGCTAGTTTTGAATCTCCGAGAAGTGCATGTCTCAAAACTCAGCTCCCTTATCTCTGTCTCTGTCACACTGTTAATTTTCCCTCGTTCTTTATTCTCCCTTGGCTTCTTCATTATAATTTTTAAGTCATTAGTCATTATAATTGCATTATAATTACTAATTTTCTTATTATAATTGCAAAGTTACATGAAATGTCTCACTGGCTTGCAGACTCGTATGCAAGCATTTTATTTTTTTTTTTAATTTTCCCTTCGTCACTTGTTCTTGGTCCTGCAATTTATTGATTTTGCACTGACCTCTTGAATTCTTTTATCATGAATGTGTAACAAACTGTGTGACAACCGGCTATCCGACTTTTATATTTGACGTAGCAAACAGGTAAAGTCCGTAATTTCCCTTGGCTGAAATTGGACTAACCATTTGCCGACGATAAAACAAAGATATTACATTATCCCTTTCGAATGAAGAAAAATTAAAGTTTTCTGTAAAAATAATTTTTAGTAAAATGTTCTCAGATTTATTAGTGTGAATAAGGAGTATTTTTATAAGGAGGTCAATTGTAATTTAGACGTGTTTTAATCATTTAATTAACTATGTTCTAATAATGCACAAACATTTACTATTACTACACACGAACAATGCATATGGGCCTTTTTACTTAAGTTGAGTCTATTTCTATCAGTCGTTTTCCTCTTCCGAATTCCTAATCCGAATTTTCCTACCGCATTTCCAGATTGTTCTCGTCCAATATGGGCCTTTTTACTTAAGTTGAGTCCATTTCCTTTTTATATTCTCATATAAAGATAAAGTATTGTATTGGCGTGAACATTTTATTTTAAGATTTTGATGGATTTACACGTTTGAGTTGAGGTCCCCTGAGTCCAATAAAAAAAAAAGTCTCTCTGTTGTCTGTGCAGACGCATAGAGCCTAAACTACTGGGCCAATTTTGACGAAATTTGGCATACATGTTCAGAAAAATCATACACTGAGGCGAAATCGAGAAATGAATTTTAGCTCCAAAAACACTGGGCTAAGTAATTATGAACTTGAATATGAGAAAGTTTGTCTGAGTTGTCTCGGACTAGATTCCAGTCAAGATTTGGGAACTTTTTCTTCGTCATGGCATTTGTTAAACAGGGCAGTTAAAAATACGAGTTACTCTGCACCTGCCTTTAGCACCTCGTTTAATATTGCATCCTTCCCTCTTGCTTTTCCGTTCTTCAGATTATTGATTACCTCCTCTACTTCTTCTTTTAGGATAGCTTTATCTCTCCAGATTTCGTCTAGTTCATATCAAATTCCTATTTTTAACGCTCTCCTATTTTTTTCATCGTACTCCATTCATTAATTTTCAATCTTATTATTTTGGATAATACAGTAAAATCGATTTTATCTTTGTATTTATCTTCTCTTTTTTAGGAGTTTCACTATGTCTTTTGCTTGTTTTCCTGTTTTACCTGCATACCTGCATACACAATGCACATGTCCTGTCCACGTTCTTACTTGCTATTTAAAGCTGTTGGTTTAAGTAATCTAGGTTTTCGTTATCTGTTATTGATAATATTTCCTAACTTTTCTCTGATCTTTAGGGTATGTAATAAAAAACTTCACCTTGCTCTTAATTTGCTATATTTCGCCTCCTCTTGAGGCATCTTCAGGCCTAAAAGAAGATTATTTTAATTTATTTTCTTTTATAAAACAAAAATTAACAAAAAACAATAACCATTCACAATATTAACTTAATGTCCTTGTTAAGGTTAAAAATTAGTTTTCTTTCTTGAGAATTAATATTTTTGAGTGATTTCCATAAATCTTCTTTCGTCTTCTTCCAGTTTGGGTATCTTTGACCTTCCCAAATATTATTCATTATCCTTGTCTTTTACCCTTTATTTTAAATTCTCTAACTTTTCTCTGGTCTTTAGGGTATGTAATAAAAAACTTCACCTTGCTCTTAATTTGCTATATTTCGCCTCCTCTTGAGGCATCTTCAGGCCTTCCTTTTGTTTCCTTAGTGTATAGATAATTTACTAATGTGTGATTTTTTATTTAAAAAAGATCAAAAAAACATCACCAACTAGCTGTGCAAGCCCTAGGGCTTGCACAGCTTGCACAGCAGAAGAAAATAAATTAAAATAATCTTCTTTTAGGCCTGAAGATGCCTCAAGAGGAGGCGAAATATAGCAAATTAAGAGCAAGGTGAAGTTTTTTATTACATACCCTAAAGACCAGAGAAAAGTTAGAGAATTTAAAATAAAGGGTAAAAGACAAGGATAATGGATAATATTTCTTTTTTCACAACTTCTTCATAGTTGTGTTTATTACTGATCACATTGGGTCTCTGATTATTTCTTTTCCATTTACTTTTCCTGTTCTTAGTCTCAGTGTGGTTTTGACTGCGATGTGATCGCCACCTGAGTTGAGTGTGACATCTGTTTCGACGTCTTCAATCAGGTCCTTTTTATTTGACAGAATGAAGTATATTTCGTTTCTGGTCTTTCCGTATGGGCTTACCCAAGAGTATTGTTTTTCTTGTTGCTTATGGAAAAAGATATTCATAATTTAGAATGCGTTTAATTCGGAAAATTCTATCAGTCATTTTCCTCTTCCAAATTCCTAATCCAAATTTTCCTACCGCATTTCCCGATTGTTCTCGTCCAATTTTGGCATTCCAATCACCCATAACTACACTGTAAATACTGCAGTCTTCTTCTAAGTCTAATTGTAAATTGCCGTAGAATTCTTCTATTTGCTCTTCTTCAGTCTCTCAAGTGGGAAAGTAAACTTACATAATTTTCAGCCATCCCCCTCCTGGACGTTTGTTTAGTTTAATTTTGTAATCCTAAGTGTACATTTTTTTATTTTAAGATGTTTTTATTGCTGATATTTTTAACCTGGAATTATATGCCTCCTTTATGTCCTTGACCATTATGGTATATTTCCAATTTCTCCACGTTTAATTTTAATAGCTCCTCTCCATTTCTTCGAACTTTGCATAATCCAACGACGTCACATCTCTTATTTCCTACTTCCTCTAGTAATGCCTCGATTTTGTTTCTGCTTCTAAGAGTTAAACAATTGTATGTTATTATAAATTTGTTTTGTTTCATTGATTTGACTCTGTTTTTATAGCAGACGTTTGCTATTGTTTTCTCATAGCTACTTTTATTTAATTCAGAACAGTCATGGATGGGGTATTTCGGTTGGGTATGGTTGTTGTTATTTGTCCACATTTTTTCCTGCTATGGGTTATTCGAAGTTTGCTAAGATGTCGTCTTGTTATGGAAATATGTCGGGATTGTGGTATCAGACGTTCTATTCTTTTACCACTTTGATTGATTCTAATTTCTTCCTTTCATCTGTTTCTACTACCGACATTAATTACCCCCTTCTTTAGTAGTTTCTCTTTGGTTATAACTCTCAATCGGCCGATCATAACTTGGAACTGCGAATCTTCCTTTTTCTCTAGCTTTTTTAATTCAACTAATAATTCTTTTCTCTTTTGGAGAATATTTGTAGGAAAGTCTTGGTTGACATTGTTCGTAGTGTCCTTTCGTTTGACTTTTTTTTTTAAGAATCTCCTCTTTTCTTTACCAGAGAGTTACAACTACCGGTCTAGTCTTTTCAGTATTATAGGTCCCTATTCTTCTAATTATGTTATCAATTTGATCAAAGAATATTTCAATTTTCATAATGTTTTTAAGCAAATTTATGACTGATGTTTTAAGCTGAGATTTTCCCACTTTTTACAAATTTCCATCAAGAATCATTAAAGTTATATATCATTAAGTGATTCATATCTGTATGCTACAATTTTTTAAATCCCTCCCCTAAACTTCTATACCCCGTACAAAGTAGTAGTGAATATAGTAAAGGTTACTTGGTTTTAAATACATTACTGGCCACCATCTTGAATCGAAATTGGAAAATCTATTCACAAAAATTGTTTATATATCATAAAAGGAAACTAATTTTCAAATTCCAATTTTCTGGAGATTTCGTCACGACAAATTCTGAATATAAATGGCCGTCATCTTAAATCGTGATTGTGGATCATACCTAGGGGGTACGAGGGACATTAATGCAAAATTTCAGCTCACTAACTATTAGCATTCTAGAGATACTAGGATGGATAATAGATAGCCGCTCTCTAAAATCGAGATTTTGGATTGTTTCTAATAAGATATATATGTCTACTAAGATATCGGATTGTTTCTACTTCTTAAAAACCTCCTGAGGGATAAGAGGAACATCCATGAAGTATCTCCCCAGTTAGTGTATTGATTGCTATTCAGATTATTGAGTTAGTGGTGCTGGGATTTTATATAAAAATATATACACAGACACAGACAATTAATGAACAATGAAACTATCGGGTTATTACCAACCCAGAACAATAGTCAGGAAATATTTGACAATACAAAAGGACGGAGTTTCAAATCTATCTCAACCACTGTACATATAATCCCAAGCTAATTTGTGTAAGGACTCTTAGTCGCTCAGCTCAATTGCTGGAACTCCAATTAATCCACCCTCATTTGTCGTCGACTTTCATCCACTTACGGGTTAGTCGAGGTCGAGGCGGCATCTGAGCTCTCTTAATTTGTAGAAACAAATCCTACAACCAGAGCTTACAAATAATCATGTTAGTGAAGTCTATGCCCAATTCCCATCCTCAATACTTCACTAATTGGTTCACCATTCATCTGCTAACAAGATAAGATTAACTTATCTTAGCACGCTTGACTATAGGGGTAGTTTTAATTACTAATTAAAACAACCTTTGACATATAACATATAAGCGATATGTTGGCGGTGTAATCCTCAAATGATCAAAGGACCGTTTGTCTATAATATTGATTCGGCTTAAAACTACAGTAGCACAAGTACAGTAGGCTTAGTATTCTCATAAATCATTAGTTACACAAACATTAACAGTTTTCTGCAACATTTCATAAGCACGATAACAGAGGCAAAAATCAAAAGTTAACACTTGAGGCGTCCACATCAAACTAAGAATATAAACCCAAATATAGTGTGTTATTTTAATAGCAAAGCAATATAGTTTTATGAAGATTGCTCCGATTTTAAATGCCACTATAAGAGATAATGAAACATTTATTTATTTTTAATTCGGCTTTCTTATATTTTTAATTTTTTTTTTTTTTTTTACTCAAACGTTTTTATTTTTCACCATTTTTTTCACTATGGCGGGATCTGATTATACATTAATTTCATATTTATTTTATAAGCATTATATTTTGAAAGAAAAAAAACTAACATAAATACAATAAATATTTTATAATAATTTTTGTTTTACATCGGGTATTTTGCGTTAATAAAAGACATACATACTTTAGAATACATAATATAATGTAATATAAACTTTAACTTTTAACTTTAGAATGTTAACGCGGTATCAACTCACTACAATCAAGACACAATCCAAGCATGCAAGCTCTCAAATTCCCTTCACGAACCCAGGTTCATAGAGCCTGTGTAGTGCGGGACTACATACATAACAATTTTTATTGCATTATACTCATTTACATATAATTATAATTAGTGGCAGGCTTATAAAATTACATACTATGACAAATATTACCTATAAAAAATAAACCAACGCAGGGTATACATATTTTCATAAAACTGTAATAATAAATTCTGGAGTAGTTGAGTCTATTAAAGAATTGAAAAACTGACTTTTGCAATATTTTGACTTTTCCTTAGGTCATTCTCAATCCAGCTTGAGAATGACCCAATAGGGGGTCAAAATATTGCAAAAGTGAGCTTTTTAATTCCTTAATAGACTCAACTACTCCAGAATTGAATTGAAAACTACAAGGAACAATTTCTAATTTATTGTAAAACTAAAGTTACATGTATTACAATTAATATTGAAAAATCCCCCCCCCCACACACAAAAATAAGTTGCATACATAATACATCTTTTGTATAATCGAGTAGTGTCCCGACGGGCAACGGCGACGACTCACCTCTAAATGATTTATAACGTTAAAAATTGATTAGCCATAAGCTGGGATTGATCCAGTGACCTCCTGTGCGTCAGGTGAAAACGCTNGGGGGGGGGGTTGGTGGTATATCTAGTGATTAAGTAATTTGTAAGAAAACTAATTACTAGACTTACCTGAGGGATGGTGAGTTGAGGTGGTAGGTAGAGCGGTTAGCGGTGAGCGGTAGCGGGGTGGCCTTGAGCTGCGTAGACGTCGTTACGCCAACTCTGTCTTCACAACTGGCGTTTGGCGGTAAGCGGCGAAAGAGGGATAACATAGCGCTAGTATCGCCTCTTCTCGCGCTCCCTTCCTCTAATGTAAGGGCCGCGTTTGTACACAGAGGCGTAAGCCTAGTGATTACTATATCTCACAAACTCTCATCATTAAATATCCACCACATCGTTTTATTCGTTTGCTTAATAATTTATCGGATCACGTTTCATTGGCTTAGCTGATACAAGGTATGGAATTTCTTTGATCTAGGTGATGAATATTTTGAATTAGATAATTATATGATAAAATGTCATTAATCTGGCCATATCCATGTAATGGATAACAGCTCCAAATTGGTTTTGACGGCTTCAGTGTCCCGTAACTTGATCAATCTCTTATGGAGGAAATCGGCAGATGTCCACTATCATTAGACGAATCTGAATCTCCTAAGCTCATCAAATACACTTAAAATTCTTTTAAGATTAATGATCACACCATACTTCGTCGGTAAATTGTACAGAGGTATGATGTGTGAAGTGGCTGGAACTCACTACCACGGTGCTAGTAAAATTATGAGCCTAAAAGATGGCCTAATTGCTAAGTTCGAACAAGTGGTTCGTCCTACCCGTCTAGTACTTGGAACTTACTACTACTACTGGCCAGTGGAGATGCCCCGGCCGTAACATATGAGGCAAGGACCTAAAAAAGGTAAATAATCTACTCTTTATCATCAAAACAAAAATATGAACAACGAAGAAAGAACAAGAAGCGACCTCGCTCACGAACAAGAAACGACACAATCTGTAGACTCAGATTCGTCAGTGGAGGGGGCATCTAAACGTGCTGTTCATACCTCCCCCACCACCTCTACTCCGGGTGAAATGAATGAACTTGCCCCTACATTTTCAAATCCAAACACCATGAGGCCCAGCCTATTAATCATAATCCAAGCAGGTTACACGCGACAATGATATACCTAGTCCCAGTTTTGTAACCAAAAATCCATTTTGGGTGTACTACAAGCTGAAAAGAAAGTAGAGGACTTAGTAGAATGCCTCCACCCTAAATTTGTAAAACGTGTCATACATTTTACAAATTTAGTGCCCAGTATGACAAATTCTATTGAAGAAAGAAATTTTGAGCCGGTTCTGCAAATGTTTTAATCCCAACAAAAAACAAGTGAGGCCTTTAGATCAGCGTCCCGCTATTTAAGAGCAAACAATATTCTATCTCATCATATTAATTAAAAGAAGATAAATAAATTTTGGCCTAGTCTACCACCAACTCTCTTAAACATTACACCTTCACATCCCCACTAACCCTTTACTCTCTTAGTCTTTTAAATAATATAAGCAGAGTAAAATAATCAACCAACTGATGATGTCGTTACTTAAGGCCCCCATACACGGTCAAAATGTGTATGGGGCTGTTTGATGTTTGCGCAAACAGGATGTTCGACATCAGGTTTGCGCAAAATGTTTGAACGTGTATGGGGGATTTAGTTAATAACAAAGTCAAAAACGGTATTGCATCATATTTTTGGTCAAACAATAAACTGATTAATCGGCACTTCTTTAGATTGTTACTCCTCTTATAAACACAAAAGTTTGGAATTCCTTTGTCCCAAAGTATACATTGGGCTAAACATCACTTTGTCTTATCAATTATTTAGTTAAAGTCATTTATATTCTAGCTTCTTGAACACATAGGGGGAGTAACAATCAAAAGAAGTGCCGATTAATCCTTAAATATGTCTATGTTTATTTACTGACTAATAAAACCATAATATTATCCTAAAGTACCTTTAGTACCCTAAGGCACTGATAATTTAAAAACGGACAGTTTAAAAGATGGATGTTGGTTATATTTTATATAACCAACATATAAAATTGAAAAGATTTTAGAGCGAAATATAAACGGATTCAAAACGAAGATAGTCTTTTTTAGTCATCAGCTAGAATGGTGAGCACGGCAGAACTCAATTAAAGTTTTCATGATTGTCACACTTAAAGTAATGGGTGGAGACGGAAAATAGGATTAAAAGTTTTTCTTTTTAAACCAGTATGTGTGGGTAGTTGATTCTAAAGTGGACTCGAAGAGTCTTAATTGAAAGGAGTCCACAAAAATATAGACCCGTCTATTTTAAGCTCGGGTATTCCATTAAGCCTTCTTTCCTGCTATATAGTCTACATATATTTTAAAAACCTCAAATAATATTTCCAAACGTTTGCTAGTTTAAATCGAAACATTCTGTTTCTATTCAGATATTTCTGGGAGACGATAACTACCTATATTTACCATCTCTTTGTCAGATTCAACGTCACTACATTTCAGTTGTCAATCATCATTTTATGCTTTTTTAACATTTGTAAAATCAAGAACCGTTATAAAAGACGTCCCGATCGACAGCATTAGATTACAGGCCACTTTTTCTCATCAACTCGATGAGATCATTAGTGAAATATGTTGCACCTTTCTAGGATTCGAACATCATCAGTGTATCTACCAGTCAAGTTCGTGCTAACCATGCGGTTCCCGGCGTAGATAGTAAATCAATCAGACAAATTCTTTAAATGACATAATCGCCCAGCCGTTTCAAGATGGCGACCAAAAGTTTATAGTAATAAATGTTAAACCTTTTATTATATTAACGTGAAAAAAAAGGGAGGGGACATGGAAACCCCCAATTCTTTAAGGAAATAAGGCATAGATAAATTGGTACAAAATATGAAACTCTAGTACATTACGCGTCGAGTGCGGAAAGTAGCATTTTGCATGCGAGTGCAGAGTTTGCACCTGATCGATAGCGAGGGTAGTAAAACCACACGAGCAATGCAAATTTCAGTTTTCGCACGAGTTACGTACCGTACTTTATCTACGGTTGTTAGATTTTAATAATAAATACAGAAAAAAAAATTTAATAAACTTCCTGTATGTAAGTTCGTATTTCTCTTTTGATAAAGATGACATTAATTCATTAGTTGTATTTTGTGCCGAATTAATTATTTAGGGAGGCGTATTATTCTCCTCATATTCGTCATAATCACTTAAATCACGAATCGATTTTCACAAAAAAAACTCGATATAAACAGTTGCTTTTATTAAACAAAGATCAAATTAGTTTTGTTAAATGTAAACAAACTTGCTAATCGTGCGTAAAGGTGCGGAATTATTTTTTTTTTTACTGCCCTAGGGTGGAAAAAAAGTTCCGCCTCTTAATTCTTCATAATTATGAGACGCGCGTGCGCAATGATTACAAGTACGTAAAGAATCATTTTCTACGCATCTAAACAGAGATACAATGTTTATATTTCATAACAATCGTAGATAAAATATATTATATTTGTACTCATAGACGCCTTGAGTGATTTAACACTCCACTTAACGTATTTCCGCTAAAACAAAATCTTTTAAACCCATAAAATTTAACCCAATGTTGTTGAAGGATTTTTTTTTTTTTGGGGGGGGGGGGGTCCCCTATATTTATTCTTTGTTTGGGATATTACAAATAACATAACTGCAAAATTTCAAATGTTTGTGTGAGAGATCAGGAACGTTAACGACAGAAAGACAAACGCAGGATAAGCGTTCTCGGTTATCTTACGGACCCTAAAATAAAAAAAACAATAGGCAGGCAAGAAAATTGTTTGAGTTTTAAATAAAAAGAACAATAGGCAGAGAAGAAAATAGTTTGACTTACAAAATAAAAAGAGCAATAGGTAGACAAGAAAATAGTTGGACAAACTAAATAAAAAGAACAATAGGTAGACAAAAAATATTTAGTTGGACTAAAAAAATAAAAAGAGCAATAGGTAGATAAGAAAATAGTCAGATTAACAAAATAAAAAGAACAATAGGCAGACAAAAAA
>KZ651225.1:2371819-2385565 GCA_001010745.2 Gerris buenoi
GACACTATTACACAAAGAACAAAAAGGACCAAGACTTGACATACTTGAAAAGCTAGAAATTTACAAACACAGAACGACCAACATGACTCTGATTAACGAACAATTACTCACCAACTCGGACATAACATTTTCAGTACTCGAGCCACTAACGAACAAACGCAAACGAGACAACACAACTTTTACGTACACACAGAACAAGAGACCTAGATTATCATTATAGACTTCTAACTTTTACTCATTCTTATGCTTCATACTACATTTTCTCATTCCTCTATATTTTTCCTTTTCTCTCCTCATCTTTTCAGCATCTCCTTCACATTACATCACCTTTATCATCACAACTCTTCCCTTCATTGCATCACCTTACCTTCGCACACACTTCCCTCCTATTACATCACCTCACTCTTCGCACACACTTCCCTCCTATTGCATCATCTTTATCTTCACACTCTTCCTTCAACTCCTCTTCCCGTATATATTCTTCCACTTCTTGCTTCCTTCTTTCACTCTCTCATGTAGACTCTACGAGTTCATTTCGACTCTAAGAGATCTATACTCTTCTACTGCTGATGATGGCGTATAGCCGAAACCGGTCCAGTGATCTTCAGATCAAGCAAGTGTCGACGGTAAGTACCTCTTCATTTAATAACTTACTAACTTGCGGTAATGATCGTCAATTTGACTTAAATACGTATTTCTTTGGGTTTTGGATAGGGTTAAATTAAATAATTTGCTTACTCCTCCATTTCTTAAAAAAACAAGCAGCTATATTTCGCGTAATACTTTCTATGACATTGTCTGATTTTAAATACAATCACAATTTTTGTCGTTAAAAAAAAAAACTTCGTCATTAAATAAACACATAAAACATTACTTCCACACAATGAACTTTGAATTGTTCCGTTAAAATAAAATAATAAGAATTAAAAACTGTCAAAGAATCCTCTCTGTATAACTCACAGGGAGAGACTCTCCCTGTGAGTTATACATAATGTCATGAGTTATGTGTGTATTTAATGACGAAGTTATTTTTAACTGACAAAAATTGTGATTGTATTCAAATCAGACAATGTCATAAAAAAATATTACCAGTCTGAAGAAGGTCTTAGTTAGGGCGAAATATAGCTGCTTGTTTTTTAAGAAATGGAGGAGTAAGCAAATTTTTTAATTTAACCCTTACCAAGACCTAAAGAAAATATATATTTATATAGGGTGGGCCAAAAAAACCCGCACTTTTTTTAACGCTTATAGCTCAGCTGCTGTAGTAGATAGAGATATGGGGTTTGTGGGGTCTGAAAACTACATTCTTCTACTTTAAATTTTATATCTATAACTTTAAAAACGATTCGGTGAAAGCCATGCAATGACGGTTTGAAATAGGGTCTTTAAAAAAGTCGTCCGAGTAGTGATCTTGTGTGGTATTATAGTTTTGATAGATAAAGGGGGGGGGGAGTTCTTTGTATGTAAGTGGGAGGAGTCCCTCAGTGTTATAACAAACATTGAAGATGGGTTAAGCACAATTTTTCCTGAAATCAAAGATCAAATTCTAAATTACACATTTATGCAAGATGTTACCCCGTCCCATCGCTCCTTACAAACAATTCAATACTTGCAAGAGAATTGCCCAGTCATCAGGCAACATTGTGCTTAACACATCTTCAATGTTTGTTGTAACACTAATGGACTCCTCCCACTTACCTACGAAGAACTCCCCCCTCCACTTCCACCATATGGTAATTTATTCTATCAAATCTATAATACCTCACAAGATCACTACCCAGACAACGACTTTTTTAAAGACCCTACTTCAAACCTTCATTGCGGAGCTTTCACCCAATCGATTTTAAAGTGATAGATATAAATTTAAAGTAGAAGAATGTAGTTTTTAGACCCTGCAAATCCCATATCTCTATCTACTACAGAAGCTGAGCTATAAGTGTTCAAAAAAGTGCGTTTTTTTTTTTTGTTTTTTTGGCCCACCCTGTATATAGTTTTTTATACATGGACCAATTACTATTTATGGAAGAACTTAGCAAAATTAGTGAATATGTTATTTTATTTGAAGTAACAATTTACTAATAGATGTTATACAAGTAAACATGAATCTTTGGGAAATATATCTCCTATAATGAGCAATGTAAGCTTCGGTATCGGTAATACTTCTTAGCTCTATCGATTTTTTCCCTCTGACTTGAAAGAGTAGCAAGAAGTCTGATGCCGGACAATCCTAAGACCTGATTCGTGGTCACGTCCGTCATATCATATCTTTTGAAAAAATAAACCCTCAAACATTTCTCCATTTCAGTTCACTTCGAATTGCGAAAGAAAAATAATCATTCCGCAAAAATAAACTTGATTTTCCACCCTAACGAGAGAGTTATTTTTATTACATTTTTCTTTTTTACAAAAAAAATATGGAAAAGAAATTGAATAAAAAGTTTCGAGTATCCACGTATTTTTTTAAGTTTTAAGCAGACTAAAACGCAATTCGATTATTTATAGCTTCGTGCCTGTATACCTTTAATAATAAATAACTTTTTAATTAAATTCTGTCCGTGATAGATCGTTTTCAGTAAACCGATACATTTTTTTGCTTTTCGACGAACATATTTTTAAATACCGATACATTCCTTAGTAAATTGGTTTTTTAAAATTAATTATAAACGAAGACAATAAACTATGCGATGGCCCACAATCCAATCATTATTTATTAGAAGAATTTCTACCACTAATATAGTGGCGTTCCACTATCCACTCATCAGTAATTAGACGGCTTTTTAGGGTTTCGTTGGTAAAACCAAAAAAAAGAAACCCTTATAGTTTTGTTCCTGTGTCTGTCTGTCACTCTGTACGGTTCCAATAAATTTTCAATTAAAAGAGATAGAAACATGAAAATTTCCAGTATTAAAGATCGTTTTGACGCGCTCACAGGAAAAATATAAAGAACTCAAAAATACCAGTTGTTCAAATCCAAAATGGCGGATACTTCACGTAACGCGATTTTTTTTTTTTTGTTTTTAATTTTTGAATGGGGTATAAAATGAAAGGTATTGAAAAGTATATTTCAAAAATATAGGTATTACACTTGTGGAAAGTGTTTAATTTACGTGCAATTTTATAAAAAAAAAACAAAAAAACAATATTTCTGCTGTTTCTAAAAATATAAAAAAATGTGAGTTTGGGTCAAATAAAATATAAGAATACTTGATCGGATTAACTGGGAATCCAAAATGGCGGATAATTCCTGTTACAGGGAAAAAAATATATTTAAAAAAAAAAAATGTTGAGGAGGTATTAAATGAAAGGAAGAGTATATCACAAAAATAGTACATATATAGCACATGTGGAAAGTGTTTAATTTTTCATGCTATTTTATCAAAAAATATCAAAATTAGGCTCCCTCCCCCCCTTCTGTAGACTAATGATATGTTCACAATACCAACGAAACCCCACAACCAATTTATTATTATTTCTATTATAATGATGGTCCTCCATCTACGCATTAGTCATTAGAAGTTTAGCAATATAACATAGTGGCGTTCCACAATCCACTCATAAGTAATTAGACGGCTTTTTATTTCTATTATAGTGATGGTTCTCAATCCACGCATTAGACATTAGAAGAATTTCACACCCTTATATAGTGGTGTTCAACAAAATTAAAAATTTGGGCGCCCCTACGTTATTTTAAAATTTTAGGACTAGCAGTTGTACAGTAGTTGGGGGGGGGGGATATGTTTTGGGGTGTATTTTAACTCATTGAACCAATAAAAAAATGCAATTTAAAAAAAAAAAAAAAAACATAAATTTGTAATCTACGTAACACTGTTATCAAAGCTGCTGTTATCAAATGAAAGCTGCTGTTAAGTTATCAGCAGCTTTCATTTGATACCCCATTACACAAAAAATTGAGTTTACCAAATTTTTTTGACTTGCGCAATGAATAAATTTACAACTTTTCTATATTTTTTCTACGTGAAGGTTCAAATAGTTAAGCCAGTACATATTTCAAATTTCAACATTTTAGCTTAGTGGCAACTTAAGCTTCGGGAAATATGAACCAAAGAGCGACGGACGGACAGACACATTACCCTCGGCATAATGGTTTCGAATAGATCCACGAAACCCTAAAAACCAAGTTTTGCTAACTACAAAATTAAACAAAAAAATCTTGGATGATCGGATAATTACCACACTCTTACTAGAGTTGAGCTCTATAATAAGCGAAATTTAAAAATGACGTGCATGCTGAATATAAATAATATTCTATTAAACTTATCAACACTTGGCAGTAAAGTAAACATGCGGAAGATAGGTTCACTAAAGTCTGAATTAATTTATCAACTGCTATCAATAAAATCTATTTATAATTTCGATATATGGATTCAATGTCCAAAAACATTGAAATGTCGATATGTGGATTCAGTGTCCTAAAACATTGAAATGTCGTTATGTGGATTCAGTGTCCGAAAACATTGAAATGTCGTTATGTGGATTCAGTGTCCTAAAACATTGAAATGTCGTTATGTGGATTCAGTGTCCGAAAACATTGAAATGTCGTTATGTGGATTCAGTGTCCTAAAACATTGAAATGTCGTTATGTGGATTCAGTGTCCGAAAACATTGAAATGTCGTTATGTGGATTCAGTGTCCTAAAACATTGAAATGTCGTTATGTGGATTCAGTGTCCGAAAACATTGAAATGTCGTTATGTGGATTCAGTGTCCTAAAACATTGAAATGTCGTTATGTGGATTCAGTGTCCGAAAACATTGAAATGTCGTTATGTGGATTCAGTGTCCTAAAACATTGAAATGTCGTTATGTGGATTCAGTGTCCGAAAACATTGAAATGTCGTTATGTGGATTCAGTGTCCTAAAACATTGAAATGTCGTTATGTGGATTCAGTGTCCGAAAACATTGAAATGTCGTTATGTGGATTCAGTGTCCTAAAACATTGAAATGTCGTTATGTGGATTCAGTGTCCGAAAACATTGAAATGTCGTTATGTGGATTCAGTGTCCTAAAACATTGAAATGTCGTTATGTGGATTCAGTGTCCGAAAACATTGAAATGTCGTTATGTGGATTCAGTGTCCTAAAACATTGAAATGTCGTTATGTGGATTCAGTGTCCGAAAACATTGAAATGTCGTTATGTGGATTCAGTGTCCTAAAACATTGAAATGTCGTTATGTGGATTCAGTGTCCGAAAACATTGAAATGTCGTTATGTGGATTCAGTGTCCTAAAACATTGAAATGTCGTTATGTGGATTCAGTGTCCGAAAACATTGAAATGTCGTTATGTGGATTCAGTGTCCTAAAACATTGAAATGTCGTTATGTGGATTCAGTGTCCGAAAACATTGAAATGTCGTTATGTGGATTCAGTGTCCTAAAACATTGAAATGTCGTTATGTGGATTCAGTGTCCGAAAACATTGAAATGTCGTTATGTGGATTCAGTGTCCTAAAACATTGAAATGTCGTTATGTGGATTCAGTGTCCGAAAACATTGAAATGTCGTTATGTGGATTCAGTGTCCTAAAACATTGAAATGTCGTTATGTGGATTCAGTGTCCGAAAACATTGAAATGTCGTTATGTGGATTCAGTGTCCTAAAACATTGAAATGTCGTTATGTGGATTCAGTGTCCGAAAACATTGAAATGTCGTTATGTGGATTCAGTGTCCTAAAACATTGAAATGTCGTTATGTGGATTCAGTGTCCGAAAACATTGAAATGTCGTTATGTGGATTCAGTGTCCTAAAACATTGAAATGTCGTTATGTGGATTCAGTGTCCGAAAACATTGAAATGTCGTTATGTGGATTCAGTGTCCTAAAACATTGAAATGTCGTTATGTGGATTCAGTGTCCGAAAACATTGAAATGTCGTTATGTGGATTCAGTGTCCTAAAACATTGAAATGTCGTTATGTGGATTCAGTGTCCGAAAACATTGAAATGTCGTTATGTGGATTCAGTGTCCTAAAACATTGAAATGTCGTTATGTGGATTCAGTGTCCGAAAACATTGAAATGTCGTTATGTGGATTCAGTGTCCTAAAACATTGAAATGTCGTTATGTGGATTCAGTGTCCGAAAACATTGAAATGTCGTTATGTGGATTCAGTGTCCTAAAACATTGAAATGTCGTTATGTGGATTCAGTGTCCGAAAACATTGAAATGTCGTTATGTGGATTCAGTGTCCTAAAACATTGAAATGTCGTTATGTGGATTCAGTGTCCGAAAACATTGAAATGTCGTTATGTGGATTCAGTGTCCTAAAACATTGAAATGTCGTTATGTGGATTCAGTGTCCGAAAACATTGAAATGTCGTTATGTGGATTCAGTGTCCTAAAACATTGAAATGTCGTTATGTGGATTCAGTGTCCGAAAACATTGAAATGTCGTTATGTGGATTCAGTGTCCTAAAACATTGAAATGTCGTTATGTGGATTCAGTGTCCGAAAACATTGAAATGTCGTTATGTGGATTCAGTGTCCTAAAACATTGAAATGTCGTTATGTGGATTCAGTGTCCGAAAACATTGAAATGTCGTTATGTGGATTCAGTGTCCTAAAACATTGAAATGTCGTTATGTGGATTCAGTGTCCGAAAACATTGAAATGTCGTTATGTGGATTCAGTGTCCTAAAACATTGAAATGTCGTTATGTGGATTCAGTGTCCGAAAACATTGAAATGTCGTTATGTGGATTCAGTGTCCTAAAACATTGAAATGTCGTTATGTGGATTCAGTGTCCGAAAACATTGAAATGTCGTTATGTGGATTCAGTGTCCTAAAACATTGAAATGTCGTTATGTGGATTCAGTGTCCGAAAACATTGAAATGTCGTTATGTGGATTCAGTGTCCTAAAACATTGAAATGTCGTTATGTGGATTCAGTGTCCGAAAACATTGAAATGTCGTTATGTGGATTCAGTGTCCTAAAACATTGAAATGTCGTTATGTGGATTCAGTGTCCGAAAACATTGAAATGTCGTTATGTGGATTCAGTGTCCTAAAACATTGAAATGTCGTTATGTGGATTCAGTGTCCGAAAACATTGAAATGTCGTTATGTGGATTCAGTGTCCTAAAACATTGAAATGTCGTTATGTGGATTCAGTGTCCGAAAACATTGAAATGTCGTTATGTGGATTCAGTGTCCTAAAACATTGAAATGTCGTTATGTGGATTCAGTGTCCGAAAACATTGAAATGTCGTTATGTGGATTCAGTGTCCTAAAACATTGAAATGTCGTTATGTGGATTCAGTGTCCGAAAACATTGAAATGTCGTTATGTGGATTCAGTGTCCTAAAACATTGAAATGTCGTTATGTGGATTCAGTGTCCGAAAACATTGAAATGTCGTTATGTGGATTCAGTGTCCTAAAACATTGAAATGTCGTTATGTGGATTCAGTGTCCGAAAACATTGAAATGTCGTTATGTGGATTCAGTGTCCTAAAACATTGAAATGTCGTTATGTGGATTCAGTGTCCGAAAACATTGAAATGTCGTTATGTGGATTCAGTGTCCTAAAACATTGAAATGTCGTTATGTGGATTCAGTGTCCGAAAACATTGAAATGTCGTTATGTGGATTCAGTGTCCTAAAACATTGAAATGTCGTTATGTGGATTCAGTGTCCGAAAACATTGAAATGTCGTTATGTGGATTCAGTGTCCTAAAACATTGAAATGTCGTTATGTGGATTCAGTGTCCGAAAACATTGAAATGTCGTTATGTGGATTCAGTGTCCTAAAACATTGAAATGTCGTTATGTGGATTCAGTGTCCGAAAACATTGAAATGTCGTTATGTGGATTCAGTGTCCTAAAACATTGAAATGTCGTTATGTGGATTCAGTGTCCGAAAACATTGAAATGTCGTTATGTGGATTCAGTGTCCTAAAACATTGAAATGTCGTTATGTGGATTCAGTGTCCGAAAACATTGAAATGTCGTTATGTGGATTCAGTGTCCTAAAACATTGAAATGTCGTTATGTGGATTCAGTGTCCGAAAACATTGAAATGTCGTTATGTGGATTCAGTGTCCTAAAACATTGAAATGTCGTTATGTGGATTCAGTGTCCGAAAACATTGAAATGTCGTTATGTGGATTCAGTGTCCTAAAACATTGAAATGTCGTTATGTGGATTCAGTGTCCGAAAACATTGAAATGTCGTTATGTGGATTCAGTGTCCTAAAACATTGAAATGTCGTTATGTGGATTCAGTGTCCGAAAACATTGAAATGTCGTTATGTGGATTCAGTGTCCTAAAACATTGAAATGTCGTTATGTGGATTCAGTGTCCGAAAACATTGAAATGTCGTTATGTGGATTCAGTGTCCTAAAACATTGAAATGTCGTTATGTGGATTCAGTGTCCGAAAACATTGAAATGTCGTTATGTGGATTCAGTGTCCTAAAACATTGAAATGTCGTTATGTGGATTCAGTGTCCGAAAACATTGAAATGTCGTTATGTGGATTCAGTGTCCTAAAACATTGAAATGTCGTTATGTGGATTCAGTGTCCGAAAACATTGAAATGTCGTTATGTGGATTCAGTGTCCTAAAACATTGAAATGTCGTTATNAATCCGAAAAGGAATTTGTTAAGGAACTTCGTCCTAAAAAGAGAAAATAATTTCTTTAACTGCCACATTACTACGAGTGATCATAGAATTTGCGTGTTCACTTTGAATCCGAAAAAAAAGACCGTTACAAAACCAACCGTCACTAAATTTACCGAGAACGATTTAATTGAAATTCGGTACACATGTTCATTTTACCAATGCCTATAAGACGAGCTCGTTGGACACCGTTATCCGCCTAAGCTATGAAGTGTTAAAGAAAGATAAATTTATTAAAGCGGTCCTAAACCTTGAAAATAGAGAACCGATATCTTACGTTCTAACGTAACGATTTTAAAATAAACTTCGTACACATCGTCTAAAGTACAATTGAAACAGGTATGTAAAATTTCAACTCGATACAAGCATAAGTTTTTGTGAGTTGAAATATTTTAATTGGAGTAATAGGCCGGCGGATTCTGAGGGCGGGGTCCAGTTTCGTCACTACAACCATCTGCTTTAACTATAAACTCATCAAAATTTACCTTTTTTTTCAATATACAATATATTATTTTTTGTAAGACACTTGCTTCAATGGTAATAAAAAAAAAATCTTTTAGTTTTGCCTTAACTTCGCTAAGTACAATTAGTTAGTTACTTTTAATTTTGTAGTTAGCAAAGTATACATACTTAGCACTGTGAATTTGNTTATTAATATTCTCTCTAATTTGGCTCTCTGTGGCTGGAAATGTCTAGATAGGAGCTTATATTTTCCCTCACACTCCTGATTAGTTTTGTTCCACTTTTGTCACTCCCAGAAAAATTCCCTGTGTGGATAGATTTAGTGCCAAATGAAGATAAATTAAAAAAAAATATAATAAAATGAAATCATCAGTTTTCTTTAATTTTTATTTATTACATATTATCTAAAGATATAATCATAACGATTATCATTAAACCGCAAAACTTGGTCTGCCAACTTATAGTAGGAACATCATTACCCGGATAAAACTCGGTTCGCCAACTTAAAGTAGGAACATCATTACCCGATAATACTCAGTCCGCCAACTTAATGTAGGAACATCATTAACCGATAATACTCAGTCCGCCAACTTAAAGTAGGAACATCATTAACCGATAATACTCAGTCCGCCTACTTAAAGTAGGAACATCATTAACCGATAATACTCAGTCCGCCAACTTGAAGTAGGAACATCATTAACCGATAAAATTCATTCCGCTAACTTAAAGTAGGAACATCATTAACCGATAATACTCAGTCCGTCAACTTAAAGTAGGAACATCAAACATCATTACACCGATAGAACTCGGTCCGCCAACTCCAACAAAACTTTGTCATACACAATGATCATTCGTAATTTAAATCGAATAATATCTAATTTAATTATTTTATGATTAAACCATTTATAACAGGTGGCTGTTTACAATTCGTTTTCAATTTTAAGTAAAATCACATTTATTTAATATCTCGGAAAGTAAATTTTCCTAAGGGAAAACAACTTATTTGTTTAAATAGACTAAAAAATAATATATTAATTATTAGTATCGTTGCAAACCACCAAAAATGTTTTTTTTTTTCTTTCAGAGTTTTGGAGGGATAGAGTCCCTAAATTCGGAGCTAAAATTAATTTCTCTATTTTACCAAATTTTTATCGAAATCGGCCGCCCAGTAGTCTGCACAAACAACGAAGGTCAGATAACAAACGAATAAATGTGTTGGACACAAATCGTGAAACATAAATTTTACCAACTTCCTAACTACCTAGAAAGCTGAAACTTGCACAGATTATATATTTTCGACGGCAATACAATAATGAATCATTAGATTTACCAAATTATCACTATTAGTCAATAAATTAAAAGTTCCAATAAATTTTGGCTGTAAATGTAAAAAAATTGTAAACAAACACGACCAGTGGACAAGTAAGCGAAGTTGTGTCCGTTTAATGTGTATCTCGTTATGCTTTAAACGACAAAGGGTAGAGAGAGTTCGGTTGAAAGCATATTTTCCTCACCTTGGGACTGCTTCTTGCAGCTCCGATCAAACCCTCTCTGCTTATAGACACCCCCCCCCCCTTTTCGGGGATAAATCAATGAATTTACAGATTAATATTGAGAAACATTAGCGGTAAAATTGACGAGTTCAACAACGACTTCCACTGACAGCTTACTAAGGTTAGGAAATAGAAAATATTGAAATAAAACAAGCTTTTATACAACATGTACTAAAACAATACGTGTGGTGTCATGGGGCACGTGGAAGGGACGAAGTTCCTTACGCTTTTCATTAAATATAAATTATAACATCACACTCCTAGTTAGCAAGTATACGTTGCTAAATACTTATACATGGTGAAGTTAGAAAAGAGACAAAATTGAAAGTAACTAACTGTTTGTACTTAGCGGAGTTAAGGCAAAATTAATTAAAGAAAAGCCTTATTTTTGTCATCAAAGCAAGTTTTTGCAAAAAATATGTATTATATTAAAAAATATGTATTGTTTATTGGGCCTACCCGGCCTACTAATTTAAAATATTATAAAATGTATCACTTCCCTACACGACAACTTTTGCTTGTATCAGGTTAAATTTTTTCATGCCGTTTTCAATTGTACTTTAGACGATGAGTTTTATTAAAATCGTTACGATAAGATATCGGTAAAAACGTTGTTCTCTCTATTTTAAATATTTAGGTCCGCTTTAATAGATTTAGCGATCTTTAACACTTCATAGTGGTGTCGGTGTTAGTTTTACTAAAAAAATAAAAAAGTAAACGTTGTTTGTCTCATTGAATAAATAAAATTGGCATTTTTTTTCCCGTCCTAAAATTCCAATTTTATATTTCAACTTTACGTTTACGCGAAGGTTTGGGCGGAAAACTTTGTCCAACGAACTTATCTTGGGCATTAGTAAAATTAACATGTGTGACAAATTTCAACTAGCTCGGTCATCTTTTACCCAAGTTATCATCATTGGAAGATATTGTGACGGTCGTTTTTTCGGATTCACTCCCGAGCTCCACACGCTGTAACAGCCGTAAGGAACTTCGTTTCTAACGGGTGTCCCGCGACAACACACGTTTTTTTTTTTTTGTTTTTTTTTTTTTAATTAATTTTTTTTTTTGTACTTTGTTGACAGCTTCCTACGCATTTACCTTTAGATCAAAGTATAAGCGTACGTTAGCATATACTTTGATCTCTCGTAAACTAAGGCTGTTTAAAAAATTGTTTTCTCTTTTTTAGTGAATGTTTTATAAAAGCGTGTTCTCACTAGGGCCCGTAGTAAAAGACAGACCTTGATTCATTCTTGCATTAAACATATTTTTCGTCAAAAAACAAAATATTATATTTACGAAATTCTTTGTATGTCGCAAATTTTTTCGAAAAAACAATGTTTCCCCGCAAAATCATAAACATTTTATATCTTAGGAGAAAACAATGTTTCTCCCCCCCAAATCTTAAACATTTTTAATCTTAGGAGAAAACAATGTTTCACCCCCAAATCTTAAAGATTTTTAATCTTAAGGGGAAAACAATGTTTCCCCCAAAAATATTAAACATTTAATATCTTAGGAGAAAACATTTCCCCCAAAATATTAAACATTTAATATCTTAGGAGAAAACATTTCCCCCAAAATATTAAACATTTAATATCTTAAAAGAAAACAATGTTTCTCCCAAAAATCTTAAACATTTTATATCTGAGGAACAGATTGGGCGAGAAACATCAGAACAGTTAACTTCACTGCGCTTGAACAATAAATAAGAAGGCGTTTAATTCACGTCAATATAATAAATAATTTAAAAGTTAGAGCCGATATAAATTTTTAAATGGGCGCCATCTTGATACGTCTGGGCGGAATATGCTGATGCGTGCCAAAAGCACGTACTTGGCCTATTAATTATTTATATATAGCATTAATAATAGACTAATTGTCACAAATCATCAACAATTATGCTCAGGTATCACTTACGAATGTTTTATTCAACCTACTTTAAATATTAACGCCATCAATTTTTATTTTTCCTATAACATTTATACTTACTTCTTTATAAAAATAGCTAAATTATGTCTTGCAAAATATAATTAAATTTTTAAAAACCCTATATAAGATCCAAATATTAATTAAGATGAAAAAATAATATTTCTTAAGTAGGTATAATATTATTTTCTTTTTTCTTATTTCATCTTATTAATAAAGAACTCTTCATTTATTTGCTAATACTTATTAAAGTAATTATTTATCAAAAAAAGTGAATATTTTGTTTTTTCTTAATTAAATGACTAATTACTTTTTTTAAATAATTTTGCAAATTCCTTCAGTTTAATGTTAAACAAAAAATCTTAGGAGTCGTCATATTTCAATTTATTTAATTAAGTTTAAACTTATAAGTATATCAAAAAGAAAAAGGGAGAGTTGAGGGTCAACTTTCTTTAATTAAATAATAATCTTACATCCACGAATTTTAATTTGAATAAATTCGAATTGTTACAACGTTTTAATTACTGTGAAAGATCGGTGTAACATAAACGAAGAGAGGCTAAGATTACACTTAAATAATCCTAAGATTGACAACTTACGTTTTTTTATCATTTTTTTTATTCGGTTTAGATTAGATTTATGAGACAGTGTGTATGAGACGCTAAGCTAAGCGTAAGAACATAATCATTAAGTACATCAGTCTGTATGAGGCACTAAGATTAGGCACATAATAATTTATTAGATCAGATTGTATGAGATGCTAAGCTAAGCGTAAGAACATAATCATTTAGTAGATCAGTCTGTATGAGGCACTAAGATTAGGCACATAATAATTTATTAGATCAGATTGTATGAGATGCTAAGCTAAGCGTAAGAACATAATCATTTAGTAGATCAGTCTGTATGAGGCACTAAGATTAGGCACATAATAATTTATTAGATCAGATTGTATGAGATGCTAAGCTAAGCGTAAGAACATAATCATTTAGTAGATCAGTCTGTATGAGGCACTAAGATTAGGCACATAATAATTTATTAGATCAGATTGTATGAGATGCTAAGCTAAGTGTAACAACATAACCATTTATAAGATCAGTGTGTATGAGGCACTAAGATTAGGCACATAATAATTTATTAGATTAGATTGTATGAGACGCTAAGCTAAGTGTAA
>KZ651226.1:0-24862 GCA_001010745.2 Gerris buenoi
TGTAGTTTCCGTGCCAACCTTCACTTTCAGGATCCTCTGCCGACCATACCTGTGAACTTCTGAGCTTATTTCCTCACCTTCAACTTCGTCAAATAGCACTTGGTTAATCTTTTCATTAATCACTTCATTTCGGGTTTCCCACTGCCGTCTCCGAGCCTCTCCCAACGTATCATCCCTACTCCTCTGAGGTTCTGGATCTTCTTCTAGTTGTTCCACTGTTTCTATAGTCATTACATTTCGTGAGAGACAGTCAGCAAAGACATTCTGTACCCCCTTTGTATGACTAATCTTGAAGGTATAGGCTGCCAACTTTTCCTTCAACTTAGTCACCCGAGCTGACGATTCCTNGAGACAGTCAGCAACGACATTCTGTACCCCCTTTGTATGACTAATCTTGAAGGTATAGGCTGCCAACTTTTCCTTCAACTTAGTCACCCGAGCTGACGATTCCTTTAATGCTTCAACCCACAATAACGGTTTTTGATCCGTTCTGATAAGGAACTCAGCTCCCCACAAGTAGGGTCGGAAATGTTCCACAGCCTTGGCAATAGCTAGAAGCTCACGCTCAATCGTACTATATCTGGTTTCAGCAGGTGAGAACTTGAAACTTGCGAATGCAACAGGATGATCTCCAAGTGGTGACTCCCGTGACAGCACTGCTCCTGCTGCTATCTGGCTTGCGTCAGTCGTTGCGATAAAGGGTCTCTTCAGATCAGGAAACTTAAGAACGGGCGCTTCAGTCATCATTCTTTTTAAATTCTGGAACCTTTCCTTCTTACGACTTCCTATAACAAAAGGTACTCCCTTCTTTGTTAGTCGAGTCAAGGGTTCTGCTTTCTCCGCGAAATCTTTTACAAACTTCCTATAATAATTGGCCATACCCAAAAACGAGCGAAGTTCTTTGATGTTCTTTGGAACCGGCACTTCATGGATAGCCCGTACTTTGTCTAGATTCGGCCTCACTCCGGTGGCTGATAATATGTGTCCCATGAACTTAACTTCCCTTTGACAGACTTGGGCCTTATCTATTGTTACACGGAGGTTGAACAACTTTAAGCGAGCTATTACAGCCGCAACATGTTGATGATGTTCTCTCAAGGTCTTACTAAAGATGATTAAATCGTCCATATATACCTGCACACAGTCCTCGCTTAATTCTTCCAGGAATTCATCCATGAGGCGCTGAAAGGTAGACGGAGCATTGCGGAGACCGAATGGCATCCTCACGAATTCGTAATGGCCCCGCTCGAATGTAAAAGCCGTTTTTTCTGTATCCCGAGGGTTCATTCGTACTTGATGGTAACCGCTCTTTAAATCTAGCGTGGTGAAAACCTGCGCTCCTGACATTCTATCTAACATTGCATCGAGATGAGGTAAAGGGTATTTGTCAGGTCGAGTCCGCTTGTTCAACGCTCTGTAATCTACCACTACTCGGTATCGAGGCTTTCCGTCTTGACCTGGGCTCTTCGGAACGACCCATAAAGGGCTGTTGTAAGGGGATTTCGATGGTTGAATAATTCCCTCCTTACTTAATCTCTCAATTTCTTCCCGAATAATTTGTACCTGGGCATGAGGATACCGGCGGTGAGGCACCCACACGGGCCTATCATCTATCAGTTCTATTCCATGTGTCACCCGACCAGTAGCAGGCAAACTTTCACCTTCTCTTATAAGGACTTCCTTCAATTCCTGATTAATCCTGTCCTTAACTACTTCTTCTTCTCTAGTTTCCATCGCTGTTACCATGATATATTCCTTCAGCATGATCCTACGCTGCACCCGGAACCGGTTGGTCCCAATTTCAATTTCCCACTTGTGTCCTTTAGCCCTGATTTTACTCCCTACTGAGTTTAAAATATCATTCCCAACAATCATGACGCACCTGGCTGACGTTATGGCTGCCGCATGAACTTCCAACATCATGTCTCTACCAATCAATGCCCTCAGGTTCCATTCTATTTCTCCGACTAAGGGCTGGACTCCGGTTAACGTTCTCACACTGCAATTACATTTTTTAATCTGTTCAGCCCGCCCGAGACTCTTAATTACAGCTAAAGATACCACAGTACTGTCCGATCCAGTATCTACTAATACACGAGCTCCCCAATCCCGGATAAATAAGATTGGCAAGTTACCTGGTTTTTGTTCCTCAGTTTTAAGTCGTGATCTCCACTCGCCAATCTTCGTTGCACCCGATTCTCAATCCCGTTTATACAATTTCTCCGACTCCTTTTTCCCCAGGATCTTCGGTTGGTACGCATGTCCGCCTCTTCCATCACTTGACCGTACTGAACCTCGTTCACTTCGTGTTCCCGATGAAATAGAGGTGTCGCTCTCACTCCCGTCTTCACCATGTCTTCGTTGATACCTCTGACCAACATTTACCTCCATCGGTTCCCCCCGCGTAGCCTCCGCGTAGGACTTCTTTGTTTCCTTTCGCCGGTACATGTAAGGACATTCTCGGGCAAAATGTCCTTCGGTTCCACACTCCCAACATGTTAGTTTCCTCTCTCTCTTAAACCCATCATGTCGCTTGTCTTCGCGTTTAGGGCCTCGAGGTGGTGTGTTCCTGGGTTGCTCCCGCCGTTGCGGTGGTAAGTATCTTGGTTGTTCTCGTCGTGATGTCCATCGGGGCCTATCCATCTGAGAAAAGCTCACCCGTCGACTCTCAACCATTTGCCAACCCCCTGTAGTCGCAGTCCTGTACTCCTTTTCATCATTTTCCTCATCTCGGACCTGTGCAACTGCTTCTTCTACAGATTTTGGTTTCGTTGCCTTTAGTACTGCCCTGGTTTTCTCCGGTACCTGTTGGACAAGTAGCTCTCGTAAAAGTTCATCAATAACAGTGATTGTTATTTGGGCCGCTTGTTCATTTNGAGTTTAAAATATCATTCCCAACAATCATGTCGTACCTGGCTGACGTTATGGTTGCCGCATGAACTTCCAACATCATGTCTCTACCAATCAATGCCCCCAGGTTCCATTCTATTTCTCCGACTAAGGGCTGGACTCCGGTTAACGTTCTCACACTGCAATTAATCTGTTCAGCCCGCCCGAGACTCTTAATTACAGCTAAAGATACCACAGTACTGTCTAATCCAGTATCTACTAATACACTAGCTCCCCAATCCCGGATAAATAAGATTGGCAAGTTACCTGGCTTTTGTTCCTCAGTTTTAAGTCGTGATCTCCACTCGCCAATCTTTTTTGCACCCGATTCTCAATCCCGTTTATACAATTTCTCCGACTCCTTTTTCCCCAGGATCTTCGGTTGGTACGCATGTCCGCCTCTTCCATCACTTGACCGTACTGAACCTCGTTCACTTCGTGTTCCCGATGAAATAGAGGTGTCGCTCTCACTCCCGTCTTCACCATGTCTTCGTTGATACCTCTGACCAACATTTACCTCCATCGGTTCCCCCCGCGTAGCCTCCGCGTAGGACTTCTTTGTTTCCTTTCGCCGGTACATGTAAGGACATTCTCGGGCAAAATGTCCTTCGGTTCCACACTCCCAACATGTTAGTTTCCTCTCTCTCTTAAACCCATCATGTCGCTTGTCTTCGCGTTTAGGGCCTCGAGGTGGTGTGTTCCTGGGTTGCTCCCGCCGTTGCGGTGGTGAGTATCTTGGTTGTTCTCGTCGTGATGTCCATCGGGGCCTATCCATCTGAGAAAAGCTCACCCGTCGACTCTCAACCTTTTGCCAACCCCCTGTAGTCGCAGTCCTGTACTCCTTTTCATCATCTTCCTCATCTCGGACCTGTGCAACTGCTTCTTCTACAGATTTTGGTTTCGTTGCCTTTAGTACTGCCCTGGTTTTCTCCGGTACCTGTTGGACAAGTAGCTCTCGTAAAAGTTCATCAATAACAGTGATTGTTATTTGGGCCGCTTGTTCGTTTCCAACTCCTTCTTTAATTTTTTTATTTAAAATTCTTACCCCTTCTCCCATTCTTTGGGCGAATTCTGTAGCTGATTCACTCGAACGACGCTGCATCCTTAACAACTGCAAGGCGTCGCGTGCTACTGGCTTTCTTGCTCCAGCATACTTTTCTTTTAACATCGTCTTAACTTCTTCCCAAGGGGTCGAATAACGAATTCCAGTTTCCATTAGTACACTCCTGGCTATCCTTGATACAAAAACTCTCCTAATATCCCGANGTTCTGGATCTTCTTCTAGTTGTTCCACTGTTTCTGTAGCCATTACATTTCGTGAGAGACAGTCAGCAACGACATTCTGTACCCCCTTTGTATGACTAATCTTGAAGGTATAGGCTGCCAACTTTTCCTTCAACTTAGTCACCCGAGCTGACGATTCCTTTAATGCTTCAACCCACAATAACGGTTTGTGATCCGTTCTGATAAGGAACTCAGCTCCCCACAAGTAGGGTCGGAAATGTTCCACAGCCTTGACAATAGCTAGAAGCTCACGCTCAATCGTACTATATCTGGTTTCAGCAGGTGAGAACTTGAAACTTGCGAATGCAACAGGATGATCTCCAAGGGGTGACTCCTGTGACAGCACTGCTCCTGCTGCTATCTGGCTTGCGTCAGTCGTTACGATAAAGGGTCTCTTCAGATCAGGAAACTTAAGAACGGGCGCTTCAGTCATCATTCTTTTTAAATTCTGGAACCTTTCCTTCTCACGACTTCCTATAACAAAAGGTACTCCCTTCTTTGTTAGTCGAGTCAAGGGTTCTGCTTTCTCCGCGAAATCTTTTACAAACTTCCTATAATAATTGGCCATACCCAAAAACGAGCGAAGTTCTTTGATGTTCTTTGGAACCGGCACTTCATGGATAGCCCGTACTTTGTCTAGATTCGGCCGCACTCCGGTGGCTGATAATATGTGTCCCATGAACTTAACTTCCCTTTGACAGACTTGGGCCTTATCTATTGTTACACGGAGGTTGAACAACTTTAAGCGAGCTATTACAGCCGCAACATGTTGATGATGTTCTCTCAAGGTCTTACTAAAGATGATTAAATCGTCCATATATACCTGCACACAGTCCTCGATTAATTCTTCCAGGAATTCATCCATGAGGCGCTGAAAGGTAGACGGAGCATTGCGGAGACCGAATGGCATCCTCACGAATTCGTAATGGCCCCGCTCGAATGTAAAAGCCGTTTTTTCTGTATCCCGAGGGTTCATTCGTACTTGATGGTAACCGCTCTTTAAATCTAGCGTGGTGAAAACCTGCGCTCCTGACATTCTATCTAACATTGCATCGAGATGAGGTAAAGGGTATTTGTCAGGTAGAGTCCGCTTGTTCAACGCTCTGTAATCTACCACTACTCGGTATCGAGGCTTTCCGTCTAGTCCCTTAGAGGTACCACCATGCCTCCTGGGAAGGATCTTGTTTAGATATTTAGGGAGAAAATCCTTCCCGGAAGGCTTGGTGGTCTCTTAGAGGTACCACCAGGCTACCAGGCATTACCTAAACAAGACACTTACCTCGGAGCTTAGTGGTTCTTTACAGGTACCACCTAAACAGGTACCAGGCATTACCTAAACATGATTCCCAGGAGGCTTGGTGGTCCCTTAGAGGTACCACCAGGCATTATCTAAACAAGATCTTTTTTACGGGGTACGGGGTACAAATGTTTTCTCCTGAACGGCTGAGCCGATCTGCACTAAATTCGGCACGGTCTAGTGCCAGTGACCAACCACAGGAAGGTATACATCTGAAATGGTCGAAATTGGTACATGGGAGTACGGGGTACAAACGTTAAAATAGTATATGCCCTTCAAGATGCGCATGTCGTTGGAAAGCTCTTTAAGAGTACAGTTATTGTTGTATGTCAACTTTTGTCATATTTTCATTTATGAGGGGTTATTTTTTTGGTAAAATAAATAAATATGATTAAAATGCACGCTCAGCTCAATATTGCAAGCGTTGCACACCTATTCTTTTTCTCTTTCAGAGACATAGCTTCCTCTTTACCACTTTCGTTAGGTCCATAATCAACTTCTTCTTGTCCCTTTCACCCTTCGCCTCTCGTTTCATTTTTTACATTTCCTCACTCTCACTACCTATAGCAGAAAAATATTTTTTTTATTTTTTTTTCCGCTTTAGTAAATAATGCGTAATAAACAGGTAATTTTTTTTTTTAGAAACGAAACGTTGTAACTCGTTCCACTCATAGAACCGTTCCTCCCATCCCTACTTAGATAGTCCCTTTTAGAGGAACCACCAGGCATTACCTAAACAAGACCCTTGCCTAAAGACTTGGTGGTCCCTTAGAGGTACCACCAGGCATTACCTAAACAAGACCCTTGCTTAAAGACTTGGTGGTCCCTTAGAGGTACCACAAGGCATTACCTAAACTTGATCCTTCCCTGGAGGCTTGGTGGTCCCTTAGAGGTACCACCAGGCATTACCTAAACAAGACCCTCCCTAGAGACTTGGTGGTCCTTTAGAGGTACCACCAGACATTACCTAAACAAGACACTTCTCTAAAGACTGTGTGGTCCCTTAGAGGTACCACCAGGCTTTATCTAAACAAGGCCCTTCCCTTGAGGCTTTACCTAAACAAGGCACTTTCCTGCAGGCTTGGTGGTCCCTTTGAGGTACCACCAAACATTACCTAAACAAGATCTTTCCCTAAAGGCTTGGTGGTCCCTTGGGGGTACCACCAGGCATTACCTAAACAAGACCCTTTCCTGAAGACTTGATGGTCCCTTAAAAGGTACCTCCAGGCATTAATTAAACAAGACCCTTCCCAGGAGGCTTGGTGGTCCCTTAGAGGTACCACCAGGCTACCAGACAATACCTAAACAAGATCTTAAACAATCGGGTTCGTGTAACGCAGCTGATTAAAGAGGAAACGGGAACGAGAAAACGAAACGAAACAAAACTATAACTCGGAGGGAACGTAATAGATTAGTTTCGGAAACAATAGTTTTCGTTTCAAGTTCTAGTTCCAGCGAAGCTGAAACGAAACTTGTATGTCTCGTATAGTAGAGTAGAGTAATGAAGTGGTAAATAATGCGAAATAAACAGGTGAAATTTAATAATTTTTTTTAGTTTTAGGATCTCGTTATGAAAAGATCATATTCTAGTTTTAAAAAATATAAAAGAAACGGGACTTATTTTGGAATGAACCTGGACTAGCCTTAGGAAAACGAGAATATAAGATAAACTGTTTCTTTGGAACATAAACTGATACGTTCCAAAAATGACTAGTTCCTGAAACTAGTTATTGGTTTGATACGAAACGTTGTAACTCGTTCCACTCATAGAACCGTTCCTCCCATCCCTACTTAGAGGTACCACCAGGAATTACCTAAACAAGATTCTTCCCTGGAGGTTTGGTGGTCCCTTAGAGGTACCACCAGGCATTACCTAAACAATATTCTTCCTGGAGGTTTGGTGGTCCCTTAGAGGTACCCCCAGGCATTACCTGAACAAGATTCTTCCCTGGAGGCTTGGTGGTCTTAGAGGTACCACCAGGCATTACCTAAACATGACCCTTCCCTGGATGCTTGGTGGTCCCTTAGAGGTACCACCAGGCATTACCTAAACATGACCCTTCCCTGGATGCTTGGTGGTCCCTTAGAGGTACCACCAGGCATTACCTAAACATGACCCTTCCCTGGATGCTTGGTGGTCCCTTAGAGGTACCACCAGGCATTACCTAAACAAGACCCTTCCCTGGAGGCTTGTTGTTCCCTTAGAGTTACCATCAGGAATTACTTAAACAGGACCCTTTCCTGGCGGCTTGGTGGTCTCTTACAGGTACCACCAGGCTACCAGACATTACCTATACAAGATCTTGAACAATCGGGTTCGTTAAACGCAACTGATTAAAGAGGAAACGGGAAAGAGAAAACGATCGAAACTATAACTCGGAGGGAACGAAAAAGATTCGTTTCGCGTGGATCGGAAACTATAGTTTTCGTTCCAAGTTCTAGTTTCAACTAAGCTGAAACGAAACTTGTTTGTCTTGTATAGTAGAGTAGAGTAATGGAGTGGGCATGAGAGGTCGAGTCTCGGAATCTCTCTAGTTATAGTGAAGCGTTATCTTTTTCTCTTCAGAGACATAGATTCCTCTTTGCCGCTTTTTTTCTAGGTCTATCCCTTTTACCCTTCGCCTCTCGTTTCATTTTATATATTTCCTCACTCTCACTACCTATAGCAGGAAAAGTATTGTTTAGTTGACCTCCAGGAAAGGGTAAACCTCCAGGGAAGGGTCTTGTTATAGTAATGCCTGGTGGTATCTCTAAGGGACCACCAAGCCTTCAGGGAAGGGTCTTGTTTAGGTAATGCCTGGTGGTCCCTTAGAGGTACCACCAGGCATTACGTTTAGGTCTTTAGGGAGAAGATCCTTCTCTGAAGGCTTGGTGGTCACTTAGAGGTCATATTATAATTTATCATTCATCTTATTATTATTATTTTTATTTATTTTTTTGGGGGGGGGGTGGTTTAGTCCCGATCAACATCTTAGGTTATTACAGGACGGGGGTTATCCGGCCACTTTACTCATATTATTATTATTATTTATATATCGTACCGTATCATGGAAAGCGTCGAGGGCCCTCTCCATTGCAACCCTGTGCAAACCTTCACCGGTGAGTGCGTTCTCGTTTATATTTTTGTTTATTATTTCCTATATTTGTTTCAATCCCCTTGTGACACCCGAAGTGGCGCATACAATATGTATCTAAACTGACTGTACTAAACTACTTCAACTTTAAACTTCTTCACTTAATAAATTTCTTAATGTTATTTGATAAACAATAATGATCTTTACCTCCTCCTTCTTCGTTGGGTTGTGTGTAATTAAAATAGTAGGCATATGTAGGTGATTTGACACCTCTTAAACACCTCCTCATTGGGTAGTAAAAGAATCCTCCATTAACCACCTGAAATTTTTTCATAAAACATTAATTCAAGTATCCAAACATAATGTGTGTAATACTTCTTTATTATTTTTTAATGGGATGCCTAGGATAGTTTAAAGGAATTATTTAAGGCCTGAAGTTAGCTAAGGCTAAAATTTCTTCTTCAAATTTTACGATGAGTATGATAGTATTTCTGGAAGTGTAGACTTCATCTACTACTCGCGTAATCACAGCGATAGGTACTTTGTGTTACAGTTATTTTTGACAAAGGAACATATACAGAGTAGCATATATTCCTTAGTCTAAATTACTATTAAGACGAAGGGATATTTATTCCAATGTACCTTGGGACAAAGGAATATTACACTTGTGTATATAATTGTTATCAATTCCGTTAGTCTAATCAAATATTAAGATAAAGGAATATTAAATTTAAAACTTTCCCAGGAGTCTCAATATATTGGGGAGACAAATACACAAACCTTTGTGACTTTTTTGGGGCAGACTATTGTTAGAACCAAGGGGAGTGCTAAAGTAAAAAAGTGCCCAGCGATATCCAAATACAGGGGTCTCGAAACGTTTTGGCTGAAAGCAGCATCTGGATAGAATGGTCTATATCGGGCCGGATGAAATAAGCAACACACAGACATTGAACTTCACAATGGTAATATCTTGATAAGCACTCTTCATTTCAGCAATAAAACTAAATTAGAATGGTTCTTTTTGATGTTTAATGTAGCATTTCCTTATGGAAAACTTAAAACTTTCAATTGCATAGGTTCATTAGTCAACTTCTTTTGTGGTGCGGCGTGGCGAATGAAAATCCTCAAGGGCCGTATTTTTTAGATCCCTATCCTAATATATTATAACAATGCAATTTAATTGTACCGAATTATTTACTTAAAAAATCTACCTAAATGAGAAAAACACTCTTTTTGGTAAATTTCTTCCACAATTTACCTGATTGCCAAATTCAATAAAGTTGTAAAGTACAAGGTGAAAATAATGAAGTTTCAACTTTTCTGTCACGAGAAGAGGAGAATGAGCCGTGTATCTGTAGTAGAGAAAATCAGGAAGCATGAACTCCAAAAATATTTCTACTCCAATCTCTACAATTTTACTTGTAGACAGAGGAGAACCTGTAATAAATATAATCAAATGGTATCTTTAACAATACAAATAAATAACAAAAGTGATTTGCATGCAAGTTCTATTGAAGCCACTAAATTAGTATTAAAAGCTGATGACTTATTAATGGAACTCAACTGATACTAAAATACTAAAATAACATGGTAGTGGGAATACAAATATTAAGGTGATTTTTTCACTGGATAATCCAGTGTAGTCCATAGGTAGCATCGTTAAATGTGCAGCCTTAAGCGTTTATCCACTATACTTGAATCAAGAGAACTTGTTTTATTCATTAATTTTTGATTTTTGATTACATTTGAATTTAATTTAATAAGTACCAGCCCTAAATAGATAAGCATACGAGTGTAACCACAAACTTGTTGTATTAATTCCTATATCATGATATTTAAGGAATTTGGATTGTTCGTTCCTTTTTACTCTAAAGTTAAACTCAACTATATATTAGTCTGTATAGTATGTTTCCCTACTCACTCATGAAGCAATTACAATTTCTTTCTGCCCTGGACCCTGGAAATGCAACTTTTTTACTCTCTACTACTTATCTGCAATTCCCATCTAACAACAAGGCATTTCTTTAAGAAAAAGGTAGATAAATTAGTATTAAGTATACGAATTACCTCTAATAATATCGTAAGCTTCGTTGCTGTTGACTCCAGTTATCCACGGTACAAGTTCTGTCGAATTGTCGTCATCAAACCACGGTAAATGCGTAATAACTGGATTTGGTGCTGATGAAGATTCTAAAACAGGTGGGTAGTAAGTGACATGCATCCAGATCTAAAATTCATAGGAGTAAATTCTAATTTTAGAATTGTTATTATTAAATTATGTTTTTAAAAAATTACACTGTTAGTAAATTACAGCAAATTTGAGAAAATTAAATTGTGAATTACGGCATTTCAAACAAAACTGCTATTTTAAGCATACTTACCGGAAACCTTTGAGTTGCGTTTAATAATTCCACTGCTGTTTTACTTCGAAGACATTTCACTAAACCTTCAGATGAGAATCCGGGTAACGGCAGATGTAGGAAACATCCGCTGAATAGTGCCAGCAGACTTTGACAGAAGATGCAACAAATAAAAAAAATATTATTTTTCTCGAATGTAAGTTGAGGTGAGGTTTTAAAACTTTTCTAAAAAAAAATGTAGGATACATAAACTAAAAAAAAAAAAATATTATGATTCATTACTCGCGTCTTTGAATGCCAGCGCAGGTTGGCTGAAGTCCCCATCTCGAACAGGTAGTCCCGCTTTCTGTTATAGCACCAATGAATAAACCTTATAACAAAACATTTAAGATCTCATCATGTGGCCATCAGTGTGAAACATGTCTCATGAGAAAATTTAGCATAAAATTAAGTAAAAAAAAAAAACTATTATCAATTATCTGTTTTTTTTTATTTTAGGTCATTTACTGTCCCTTTAACGTTTAATTACTGTAGTAATACCATGTAGAGTAATACCATGTTATAGTTATTTAATGTCATACACTTGAGTCCAATTTGAGATCAAGTCTTTATAATTTAGATTTTTAATAAGTTATAGCCATAATATGACACCTATGCGCAAAAATATTTTACCGTTCAGTCGACACCATGTCGCCGCTTTGGAATCTTTTGAAGGCCCTGCTGTCGACATGTCGCTTCATTTTGATGGTGTTTTAACACCCCTTTAAAATTTTACTTTACAAAAACTATTTTCAGAGATACAAGTTTGTTAAAATCATTGTGCACATACCAGTATATCTGAGAGTAGTTGTGTGGGACACTATGAACATTTATGAAGAGCTGTGTAATTGAGTTCCTATTTCAACACAGGCCCAGACTTATAAATGGGCTGACTGGGCTATAGCCCAGGGCGCCAGATTTTGGGGGGGCGCAAAATTTTCCAAGACTACTTTTTTACAAACAATAAATAAAAAAAATCGGTCAGAGACAACTCAGACAAACTTTCTTATCTACGAGTTCATTATTACTTAGCCCAGTGTTAATTATTATTGAAAATTTTATCAAAAATTTACATAAAAATAACTTCGTATTTAAATCGACTACACTTGAGAATTTTTTTAATAAAAATCGTCGGAACCGTTTTCGAGAAATAATNTTATGTTTATTTTAGAATAAAGACTGATGACTGAAGATGACCCTATAAGGGCCGAAACGTCTCATTGAAGAATGAGTAAATAAAATTGTTTTTATCACACCTAAAGAATAGAATAGAATTAAAAATTTGTAATTAGTCGAAAGTTTTCTAATGAATAACAAAAGAGATGTAATACATTGTGAATGCACCAAAAGACCATTTTAAGCTGCTAAAAAATTTGCTTCCTATATTTTCGGGAATGAGGGGGTAGTTTTTAATTTTTTTTAGGGGTATAAAAATAATTCAATTTCATAAGTTTAATCTAATTTAATAAAACAACTTTAAAGGAACTTGATCGAACATATTTGAACATGAATTGTACCTTTAAAATCCGTAAATCTAAAATTTTCGCATTTTTCCCATACGGGGGTAGTTTTTACCCCCAAATAGCAAAAAGCACATATCGAGACAATATAACTTTTGTCTATTTTAGTGTTATGTTTATTTTAGAATAAAGACTGATGACTGAAGATGACCCTGATGATTGAAGAATGAGTAAATAAAATTGTTTTTATCACACCTAAAGAATAACCATTCAACAAGAAAATTGAATGAATTCTTTCATGTTTTTTGCTAATTCTTTTGTGCCGTATAATTTTAGTTTTTCTAATAGTTTTTTATGTGACATTGTGTCGAAAGCCTTTTTTAATTCAATAAATACAGCAATCATTTTTTTCTTTTTATCAGGGTTTTTAGTGATCTGATTAGTAAGGTAGTAAAGTGCATCAGAAGTACTTTCATTTTGCCAAAAACCGAATTGTGTTTACGCAAGTATATTATGTTTATCTAGAAATTTCTGCAGGCGACGCTTTATACATTTTTCAAATAATTTTGATAAAGTAGACGTAAGAGAGACCGGTCTATCATTATTTACGTTAGTTTTGTCATCGTCTTTATACAGTGGAGATATAATTGCTTCTTTGAATGTATTTGGAAAATAACCTGTAGACATTCCATTATTAAAAATATGTGCCAAGGGTTTAACTAATTTTTTGTAGCATACTTTTATTATATCTGATGTTATCATGTCAACACCGGGCGCGGAATTATTTTTAAGTTGATTTATATAAGTTGTAATTTCATATTCTGTAATAGGACTTAAGAATAAAAAATGAGGGTTGGTATTTATAACATTATTTGTATTGGATCCATTACTACAATTGCAGTAATGTATCTGTTCTTGCGCTAAAGTTTCGCCAATAGAAGATACATGTTCATTTAAAGTTTCAGCTGTTTCAATGTCTTTATTTACAATTTCACCTGTGTCAGATTTTAGTTCGGGTATTTGAGTTTGTTTTTTCTTTCTACCTAATGTTTCATTTAATATTCCCCATATAAAGATTGTAGGTCCAACTACAAACGCTTCTATTGTTGCTTTTCTGAAATTGGAAAGGAGCATTCTTGTATTTTTCCTTTCTATGTCTTGCAGAGGCTAAAGCACCGGCCAACTTTTATTAACTTATTAGTGGTGTTAAGGAATGGTCCATCTCTCTGAACTGTCAGAAAGGCGTTTAGTAAGCCGTGTTGTTATGTTCTTTCTTCTAGGTGTTCAGTTGCCAGCTTTTTTACATTATGATCTGCAGACGACAGCAAATAGCATGCTGGATCATTGCGGTGAACATGTACCGCATGTATATCTGATATGTTAATTGCATCACTATCAGAATACTATATTTATAATTGTATTTAAAGTGGGCCGGTCCCGGAGGTACTGCAATACCGGGTCGACCCGTGGCAGAGGTGGAGCAAGCCCCTAGCACTCCGCCATGGTCCAAAAATCAGTTTAATATTCTGGTCCCTCGATGAGGGACGTATCAGATATTAAGCTGATAAGAACAGATACTACACTTTGATCTTAGCCAAAAGGCCGAGAAGCGATACCTGCAACAGATTTTCTCAGTGTAATATACAAAATTTGTTCATTTTCTTAACTGGGAACATTCTATCCATGATGAGAGGTTGTTCAATCCAATGAAAACGGCACTCAAGTGACCTAAAAAATGGTCTCAGTCTTTATTAAATCTTTCACAATATTGTATTAATCGTTACCTTATTATAATTATATTGTTTTAATTAAAATTAAATAACTAACTTAAACACCCAGATTCAATGAAACTTACACTAGAATCATTTTCGATAACGGCTATGCAATTTTTCACTATTCTTGGTAGAAGTCGTTTCCATATCTCCTCAATTCTTGGATTTGATGTTTGGGTGATTTTACATCTAATTATTCATTGGAATAATAATTATATATATGGTACTACTTCGTCGAGTCTCTACTAGAGTGAGCCAGTTATTCTTTACAAAGGTTAGATATTCAACCGTTGGAAGGAATCGAGAGAGGCGGGTATGTAATTATATTCTTCACAAGAGGGGAGACCTAGGTCACTAGAGCCACGCCCAGGCATTGCACCCTCTCCTCTCACTCTTCGCTGCCAGTCCGACCAAGACCAAGCAAGAGATCGGTCATCGGTCTTGCTTTATATTATGGTTTTACTGATGAATGCTTTTTACACTCGCTCGCCGTTTGATGGAGCTGATGCGGCTATTCGTTGCCCATGGAAATAAACGCAGCGCTGAAGCGGCTATTTTTCTATACGGGTCGATCTTCTAGATTAACCAACTGTTGCTCTTCTTTTAATATTTCAATAGAGAATATTGTGGTTTCCATAAATTTGCTATGGAATATTTCACTAAAAACATCATCAGAGGATTTTAAAAGGAAATTGCAATTGCAAATCTGTACTGCCCATAACTATCAACATGTCTTATCTGTTTTACCTCTATATAATTATCAAAGATATGATGGGCAATGTCTTTTCTTGGATAGTTTTTGAGAGGTAACCATCACCATCAGTGTTTACAGTAAATTTAATTTGAGAATTGCAACAGCAATTCTTCTACTCCGACAAATTGTTCGTGGATCCCATTAGTGCATTGCTCAATCTTATATGACATATTGCTCAAGGATATGACATATTGCTCCCATTGCATTTATCAGCGGTATATAAAATGAGAGAAATTAGAGCTGAAGTGAGTTAATTCCTTTAAATTTTAGCTTAGGATTATTGATGGATCATAAGTTTTATCAAATAGATTTATATTCTTTATTTTCCTTGCTATCCTCTGGCTTACCGGATGTGCATTAAAATTCTACTTAAGCATTGGTGAACAAATGTTTCAGTGTAAGTTATGACAATGTTCTTTCTTATTGCACTACTTCTACAATAACTGAACGTTAAAGAAACCAAAAATAGTCTAAACATGAAAATATATAAAACAATCAATAAGGTTTTATACCTTTTGCTAAAGGCGAATGCATCATAATGTCAATGGAAGCACCACCAGCACTTTGACCATTAACTGTTACTCGTTTAGGGTCCCCACCAAAGTTTTTCACGTTTTTTTGTATCCATCTGAAATACTTTAAATGTTAATTACTTTTATATATACACAAAATACACAGAATGAAGGTTTACATACCGTCGATACTTTTCTAGATCTAAAACAGTTTAGATAGGTTTAGCTATTATACACCTACATTCAATAGCAGAAGAATATAGATTCGAATTCAAAGAGCATAATCTATATGAAGCTGAGTACATATTAAGATATAGGTAAGTGTAAATAAACGTCTGTTTGTGCGCATATAGAAGAGAAACAAATGGGAGCCAATGGTTGAAACTTATATGGGACTAACAATGGGCTAATTGTGATCTACCATCCAAGTTTCATTAAAATCAGACGAGTAGTTTTTAAGAAATGTATTGGTTCGAAAAAATTGAGCAACAGACTGAGACGGAAACAAAAATGCTCCTTGTATTGAATTTTTGAAATCGGAGACATAAAATATTTTCGATTTTCAGCACGATCACATAGCTTCCGTTACCTTCGATAAGCTGGGAAGCAAAATCAAACCAATTAACAGATTTATAAAAATTATATAAATTTGTCAATAATAGGTTGTTAATTTGGGCGCACAATAGGACGCAGGTGCATAGGATAGGGCTGCACAGTTGTTTTCAACCGAAAAAATAAACAAAACCACACAAATTGAGACGCAGAGCAGGGCAGGGCAAGCCCTCAAAGGCATTATACGTGTGTAGCTTATGGATCTGACATCTCAATCCACGCGGTGTTATTTATTTTTGTAGTTGAAGAAAACTATGCTGCCCTACTCTGCGTTTTAATGTATGTTCGGCCTAAAAGGACGCGAAGAAGCTATGTGACACACTAATTGGCGGATTATTTTTTTTAAAAAGCCGCATTACTAGTAGTGACTGTTTAGTAATTATCTATGATTTTCTAAGGAGACCAAGATCAAGATGAAAACTTTTACAATTTTTTTTACAAACTTCAAAATTGGCATGCTTAAAATTTCGGTTTCTATCTCTAAACCATTGTAAAGACTACAACACTAGTGCTTAGAAGCCAAACGCTGGCTTTATAAAATAAAATAAATTTTGGAATGAGGTGAACTCCATGTTCTTCACCATTTACTTACTTTAAAGCGAGTATTTGATCCCTTATTCCAAGATTAGCTGGATACTCATCTCCTAAGTACAGAAATCCTGAAAACAAATAATTAGGTATCATTAATTTTTTGGGGGTGATTAAATAATATATCGATATTTACCCAGTTGAATTATTATTGCTCACCTAAATTTTTTATAACTTTTGTATTTCCCCATTATTTATTCCGCTTGAGTAATATGCAACCATTTTTTTTGTTTAATTGTGAAATTTTTAAGGAAAAATAAAACAATATCTTATGTCTGTAATCACAATTTTTAAGCATAGCTTGCGTATGACGCAATGATTAAAAAAATAATTTTATTTACAACACGCAGTAGGTAAAGTTTGCAGAAATAAATAGGTAATTAATTGAAGAATCACCTAATGATAGATTAACTTGATTGTTTTAAAATATTTTTATTTGTCCGCAATCCATTGTTTAAGCAAAGCATAAAGTTTAGGTGCAGTTTGGATGCAGGTTTCTTCCCGTCATCAGATTTGCCACTTTTGATACATCTACTTATGATACATTCCTATGGCTGTTACTACGAATGCCTTAGCTTTAACGTTTACTCCTTTAATCTGTAAATGGTAAATCCCATAGATTTATAACTCAATAACTAAATTATATATATAGGATTTTAGTGGGTCGTTGAAGAGTTTGAAATAACTTATCTTCACACTTTTCGTTTTACATTTGGCTATATTTCGCCCCTCTCCGAGGCATAGACGTGCCAACTAATATACAAAATTTCTTATCCCTGGGACATAACTTTAACCTCCCATTTAAAAAAATAACAAAGATATCCTTAAACTAGTATTAGATATAGAAGAAAGCCTCAATAAATTAGACACATCCGATAACCACAAAAATGCTCTTCGAAGCCACTTGATTAATAAAATTATGGTTTTCCAAAAAAACACCGAAACAAAACATTTTCCTACAGGATCAGTACAAAACCAAATAGTAATAGACGCTAAACTAACAAAACAGTTCCTAAAACAAAATAATAATATTATAATTACAAGAGCAGACAAAAGTAATATAACTATAATTATGACTAAACCCCAATACGAAGAAAAAATTAACGCTTTACTAAGCGATAATAATTTATACAGAAAAATAAGGAACGACCCAGAAAATAAACTAGAGGGAATTAAAAAAGAATACAAAAAAATAATACAAAAACTCCTAGATAAGAAATACATAACTAAGGAAGAAAAAATCAAACTTAATATAAATAACTGCACTTTAGCCAAAATATACGGACTCCCAAAAACTCACAAACCAGATATCCCTCTCAGACCCATAGTTAGCAACAATAACTCACCCACAGAAAAACTCACACACAAAACTAATTACCCCATCCCTTGACGCATTATGTAAAAACAACCCATACGACTGTAAAAACGCAGTAGATATAAAAAATGCCCTGCAAAATATAACTCTAAACAAAGACGAATCAATTGTATCATTAGATATTAAAGCCTTGTACACCAGTATCCCTCTACAAGAGGTGTATAAAATAATACAAACCAAATGGGAAAAAATAGCCCCTCCATACATCCATAAAATGTAAGAATACATATCTAGATATAATTAAATTCATTTGCAGTAACACATATATCCTTTACAACCAACAACTGTTCAGACAACTAAACGGGAGGCCCAATGGGCAGCTGTATTTCCACAAAAATCAGTGGCATTTTTATCAATGAACTCTTAACCCAAGCCATAAGTAAATTAAAAGAAAAACCTAAGTTCATAGCCAAATATGTCGACGACATTATCATAATTACAAAAACTGCCTACATAGATGAAACATTTAAAATATTCAACGAACAAAATAAAAATATTATATTTACCATGGAAAAATACATAAATAATGAAATAAACTATCTAGACATAACTATAAAGAAAGAAAATGATGGTAAATTAACTAACTACCCTATGGTATGAAAAAGATGTCAAAAAAGGCCTATTTCTCAATTATCATTCCCAACACCCCTCCTATCAAAAACGAAACACCGTACTCAACCTAATAAAAAAATCTATAGCCCTCACGGTCCCAAAAAATATACCGTTACTCAAAAATAAAATCTACAAAAATCTAGAAAAGAATTGCTACCCAAAAAAATTAATTAATACATTTTGGCACACTGCAACAGCAGTTAACCTTTCAAAAAAAGACCAAATAGAAAATAATTATTATTATAAATCCCTCACTTATGTTAAAGGNGTTACTCAAAAATAAAATCTACAAAAAACTAGAAAAGAATTGCTACCCAAAAAAATTAATTAATACATTTTGGCACACTGCAACAGCAGTTAACCTTTCAAAAAAAGACCAAATAGAAAATAATTATTATTATAAATCCCTCACTTGTGTTAAAGGATTAACTGAAAATATCCAAAAAAAAATTTAGAGAGTTCTGTTATATTTCATGTCACAATGTATTATCAACCAGTTAACTTACAAAATAAATAATTAATGTTACCTAACTATATGAAAAAAAATGTAAAATGATGTTTTCAGGCACGTCTATGCCTCGGAGAGGGGCGAAATATAGCCAAATGTTAAACGAAAAGTGTGAAGATAAGTTATTTCAAACCCTTCAACGACCCACTAAAATCCTAGAAAAAAGGGACAAATAAAACAAACTACATAAATTATATANTTATGTAAAAACAACCCATACGACTGTAAAAACGCAATAGATATAAAAAATGCCTTGCAAAATATAACTCTAAATAAAGACGAATCAATTATATCATTAGATATTAAAGCCTTATTCACCAGTATCCCTCTACAAGAGGTGTATAAAATAATACAAACCAAATGGGAAAAAATAGCCCCCCATACATCCATAAAATGTAAGAATACATACCTAGATATAATTAAATTCATTTGTAGTAACACATATATCCTATACAACCAACAACTGTTCAGACAACTAAACGGGACCCCAATGGGCAGCTGTATTTCCACAAACATCAGTGGCATTTTTATCAATGAACTCATAACCCAAGCCATAAGTAAATTAAAAGAAAAACCTAAGTTCCTAGCCAAATACGTTGTCGACATTATCATAATTACAAAAACTGCCTACATAGATGAAACTTTTAAAATATTCAATGAACAAAACAAAAATATTATATTTACCATAGAAAAAGACATAAATAATTAAATAAACTATCTAGACATAACTATAAAAGAAAATGATGGTAAATTAACCACCCTATGGTATGAAAAAGATGTCAAAAAAGGCCTATTTCTCAATTATCATTCCCAACACCCCTTCTATCAAAAACGAAACACCGTACTCAACCTAATAAAAAAATCTATAGCCCTCACGGACCCAAAAAATATACCGTTACTCAAAAATAAAATCTACAAAAAACTAGAAAAGAATTGCTACCCAAAAAATTAATAAATACATTCTGGCACACTGCAACAGCAGTTAACCGTTCAAAAAAAGACCAAATAGAAAATAATTATTATTATAAATCCCTCACTTATGTTAAAGGATTAACTGAAAATATCCAAAAAACGTTTAGAGAGTTCGACTGCGATAAAATAAAGTTCGGCTTGAAACCTACAAATAAAATAAAGAACAATTATCACCACAATCTTAAGGATAAAACAGAAAAACTAAAAAAGTCGAATGTAGTATATAAAATTAGCTGTAAGGACTGCGACCAAATCTATATAGGGGAGACGATGCAAAAATTAGAGAATAGACTGAAACAGCATAATTATGACATAAAAGCCAAAAACGATAAGACTGCCCTTACCATTCATACCAAAAATAACAACCATAAAATAGATCCTAACAATATAACAATATTAGATACCGAACAAAATGAATCAAAACGAAAGTACCTAGAGTCATTATACATAAGCATGACAAACAACACCATGAATTTTAAATCCGATACAAAAGACATCAACAAATATTATTCAGCAATACTAAACTCATATAATAAAAAATAAATATTCCCAAAACCAAATTCAAATCTCCCGCCAAAAACGAAAAACATATATATTTTCAAAAGAATGTTAAAAGTTGATGTGTATATGATAATAGTAATATCAGTCCTAAATTAAAATAATAATTAGAAATAAATTAGTTTGATACAAAAAAATATATTATTTTAAAAAACTAGGTAGGTTTCAACTTTGGTTACTATAGTTTCCTTATCTATGTTGAATTGTTACGAGTTTTTTTCTTGTTTTCTGTGATTTTATTGTTAATTGTCATGTTATCCTTAAATATTTTATTATTGAACAGTTTAGAAGAAGGAGAGACATTTATTATAAATAAATTTGACAAATCTAACTACGTTAGANTTTACTCTTGCATTTTTCCCCCTAAAACCTTTACTTTGACCGTAATTAAAACGTCAAAAAAGACAATTTAGTAATTTCAACAGGCCACCATTTTGAAACAGCGAAAGATAGAAAGCTCTGGTTTGCGACAAATGTTTTATGTTTTCAAGGCCTTTTCAAATATGTATCACAATATGGGGGTTCCAATTTAAAATTTTAAAGTTGAATCCAATATGGCGGCAACCAAAATGGCGGGAAAACGGGTTACCCACCAAAAAAGGTAGTTTTTTTATGCATGACGAAGATAGCAAAAAACCGCAGTTTTATATCTCAAAGATCATTAGCCAGAGATAATTAGCCGTTGCCGAATTTTTGGATCAATCTGTATATATTATTGTGTGTGTGTGTAAATGTATAAAAGCTAGTAAAATAACCTGGTGCATGTACCTGGTTATTTTAAATTAGCTTGGAAATGTGGATTACCAGGTTGTATCCCTCCATTACTTAATATTAAATAGAATCATATAATACATAGTGATCTCTCCCCGTGGAACTCATCTAATTTGCTAAAATCCCTAATTATTAATTCATTCGGTCATCTGGAGATGCATTTTAAAATAGACTGCCAATTGGTGTGGCACATAGCTTCCTCGCATCCAATTCACGTACTTTATTTATTTTATTCTTTTACAAGCCATTATTGTCTAATTGGTTTTTCATACGAATTAAAGTATCAATTAAGCAAAAGTTAAAGAGCGTAGACGGTTCAAATGAATCTGGGGCTATCGGCGGGATACTTTCGATAAACTATAAAAGTTTCATTCAAATCAAATAAGTACTTTTGAAGCTATAGGTGTAAATAAATTAAATGTATGTTTGTGCGCAAGTGGAAGAGAAACAAATAGGCGTAGGGCGTAGAAGGTTAAAACATTTATATGACCAACAATGGGCTAATTATGACCTATCACCCAAATTTCATTAAAATTGAACGTGTAGTTTTTAAGATATGTTGGTTCGCAAAAATTGAACGGCAGACCGACCGACAGACACGGAACCAAAAATGTTCCCTGATGTCTGAAATGGATTTCTGTCTTGGAATTTTTGAAATCGGAGACCTACATTTTTTTTGTTCTTCAGAACGATCACATAACTTCCGTTACCTTCGGTAAGCTCGGAAGCAAAATGAACTTCTGAATCCCTTATTTGGTGTCGCCACTTCCCTGGGTAACTAATCTCCAAATTTCTTGGTTCTAGATTCTAGAGCAAATGGTAGAGACGTCGTCATGTTGAATTCTTCATATAAATTGCCGCCATATTGAATCAATACGGCAAAAAGTTAAAATATATTTAGCGAGCATCTACAGAGGGTCAAAGGGTCAAGGGGGCTCTCCATGCAGTTCTCTACTTATGCCGTTCTGGATTGTTGAGTGAGTGAGTGCTGGTAGTTTGCTTTTATATACATGTATAGACATGTGTAATGGATGGCACGGGTTTAGTGTGTTTATAAGTTATGGAGTGTTTATAACCTATGTCTATAAGTTTATAGACATAGGTCCAGTGGTTTCAGATGTATCGTAATGAGTCACAGAGTAGTAGTATTTGGATTATAATGCTTCCGAGCTTACTGATGGTAACAGAAGCTCTGTGATCGTTCCGAAAAATGAAAATGTTTTACATCTTCGATTTCAAAAATTCCAAGAGAAAAATCTGTTTCAGACATCAGGTAACATATTTGGTTCCTTGTCTGTCTGTCATTCATTTTTTGTGAACAAACATATGCTAAAAAACTACTCGTTTGAGTTTAATGAAATTTAGAAGAATGGTCACAATTAGCCCAATGTTGGTCATAGGCGAGTATTCCGCGATCATTCGTTATTCTTCCTCATGCTCACAAAAATAATTTATTCACAGGAATATCTTCTAAAGATGTCATCTAAATTTATGAAATGTGGATGGTTTGTCGAATGTAGCTCGCAGAAAGCCCCATACAAATTTAAACCGTCTGCGCTTCTTTTATTGCTAAATTGATACTTTAATTTGTGTGAAAAATCAAAACAATTTTGACAAAATTAAAAAAAATGGGAAGATTGTATTAATTTAACAATAATTTTAAGGACTAATCTCTTTACAAAGAATCGAACCTAAACTAAACGAAACTAAACCTCGGTTTCCAAATCTAACGGCGAGGGAAGAAAAATGAGCCCAAGATCGAGGGAGGGTTGTTAAAGTTTTTTTCCTCCAGAAGGGAGGAAAACATCCCATTACAGCCATTTTTAAAATCGTGGCGGAAAGTAGAAATCGTGGCGGAAAGTAAAAATCGTGGTGGAAAGTAACAGTAGAGCCAACTTATTATTCTTAAAAAAATCAGTGCTGCTGTTTCATAACTAATAGCAGTTTTTTTTAACTAAATGACTCGACAGGTTAAAAGCTTTTTTATTAAATTTTACAGAGTTTAAATGACACGTACTTTTGAATGCCGTGATACTTTAATTTTTATCGTCATTTTAAAATGTCGTATGACTTCATAACTGAGTTTAAACAAAACTTATAGAAATGAGTCCTTGTAGAAAAGAGGTAGGTTACATCCCATCAGGTTATATTTATGTTTTTGATTTCTCGTATTTTAGAGATAAACACAAATAAATGAAATATTATTCAGTTTGTCATTTTGTAGTACATTTTGTGTATTTTTAAACATTTTAGTTATAGAGTTATTATTAAAATTACATAGTTATTGAAAGTTATCAGGGCCATTGAAAGTTATTAGGCAAGGGCAACCCCCCCTGGCCCCGCGCTTTTAGGGGCTCGAGGAATATTATTTATGTTTTCTTTGATTTTTATAATAACATTAAGTTATTATAGAAATCAAAGAAAACATAGTTGGAATTGATGAATTGAACATTTAATTTACATTATTTTTTTCTACAATAAGATGTTATAAAACTTTTTTTTTTTTTTAAAAAAAGTCGTTAAACAAATATACCTTTATAAACATTTGTAAACTTAGTTTTTAATACCTACCTAAATAAATTGATAAATCGAAATCTTAGGTTTGTTTGTGTTGTTTTCCACCCTTCTGGAGGAAAAATCTTATACGAACCACGGGAGCAAAAAGTCATAGCACCCTCGCTATAATTAACTCCCTCGGCTATGCCTCGGGATTAAACTTCATGGTTCCCTCGGCTGCGCCTCAGGAACCAACTAAGTAACACCCTCGGCTTCGCCTCAGGAACCAACAACAACGCTCAGGGAGTAATGACTTTGTTTCCTCCCTTGGTGCGTAAATAACTATTATCTCCCTTTTAAGTCCCTCGTTCTAGGATGCAAGGAAGCTATGTGCCACACTAATTGAGAGACTGTTATTATTTTCAATTACACTTATCACTATAACTATGCCCTCTATCTTGATTAACTATTGTTTTTTTTTTAAATTAAAGGTTTATTGCAATACTCTCGCTTCAATTATAAACTATGCTGTTACTCGTACATCAAAAAAACATGTTGACAAATGTATAGAAAACAGTTAGGAACTATTCTCAAAACTATACAATCCATGCAAGAATATTGATGTAAATAAAATATATTACTACTTTCAACCTTTAGAAAAAAAAAACGATATTTTTATCCCTTTGATTAAGTCAATATCTTGATTTAAGAATGAAGAGATGAAAAAAATAAGTATGAAAAAGTATCCCGAGAGAAGAGAAGAAGGAAATCGGTGATTTTCCACCTTAAGAATTTCGTTTTCGACTGTTGCTCGAATAAAGGGAAGGCTAAGGCTTTTCTGATAGGAAAACAAACAAACTGAAAAAAAACAACCAAATCCTCACTTGTATTAAAAGAAAATTGGTTTGTATATACATGTATAAAATAAG
>KZ651226.1:24935-36370 GCA_001010745.2 Gerris buenoi
GGATTAAATACATTTTTTAAAGTTAAGTATTAAAAATAGGGTAAGAAGCTAATGGAACCTGTCAGGATTTAGTAAAACCGTTTCCTTTAATATGGGTTTCAAGCTAAATAAAGACGTGAGTGCCTTAATCTAAAATGTTTTATCAAATCTAAGTAAACAAACGAAAAAAAATTTACAAAGATTAGGGATAAAAGAACCTGAACAAATAGATCATAAGTCCCACGTCGAAATAGTATTATTTTGTGAAGAAAGGTTCTAGTTTCTAAATCAAAAAATCTTTATCACTAATAAAAACAGAAGAAAAAATGTTTATTGAATAGTATTTATGAACATAGTATCGGAAAATATAATTAATAATATAGTACATATATATTACTATAAATCTCTAACTCTAAATTATAAGTAAAATGAGTTTCCTTAAGCAAACAATACATTATGTAAATGTTAAAAAAATCCTACTAATAACACAAAAATTTTCATCAAGAATAAATTATAAATTATCCGAAGAAAATAGTGTTAATATTGTTACCGAAAAATTAAAATATACATATACATCTTATGTGTGAAAATATACATGTCTTATCTTATGCGTGTGTTGAGTGAACACTACAGATACACTTAAAACTTGTTTAGAGTTATAAGTGTTGCTTACAGTTTACGTGTTCTTTAAGTATACAATAATAATGTAACACCGAATAGACACGCTGAACACTTTTTAATAAATAATTAAGTATAAAAAATCAAATACAATTTGAACCTGTGTATTTTATTTATAAGTTCCGAGATAGGAGGTTTTTATTCCAGGACAAGTCATGCATTTTAAATGATTTTTTTTTTTTTACTTTTTTTTAACTCCAGAGTTGAAGTTATTACGGTTCAAGCGCTCTTTAATGTTCCGTACTAAATTGTATGCCTTCGTTTGTACTGTGTATCAATAATGCATCGACATAAAAACTAGTTTAACATACTTATACATGTGAATATGTAGATGGAATAATGTTGATGAAGTTAGCAATAAAAATCCTCATATTGGTTTTTAAATGTACAATTTGCACCTTAAAAACTTTCTTTTAGTATCCGCAGGCAAGTCAGAGGAACATAAAATTTCCTACGTCTGTCTGTACCTCAGAAAGTACAAACTCAAAAATTTGAAACATTTGTAAAAACTTAAACACAAGAAAAATATGGAGAAGCCCCCAAAAAATGAATCTAATATAACCAAGAGGTTGAAGGTTATGGGTATGAAATGCGTCGTGTGGAGAGGTGGAAGGGATAGGTCAAATCTTTGGTCAAAGAGCCGCAAAAGGAGTTTATATTTTTGTTAGAATGCGTACTCTTGGTTTTAGTGTGTTAAGCTCAAGTCAATCGTCGGTCAAGGCGTAGGCCTGGGTATCTTACGGAAGAGGATTTTAGGATTACTCCTTGGTTTTTAGGATTACTGGAAGACAAGTTGAATCCCTGAAAGTGAAAGTGACATGTACACTTTTTTAATCCTCTGTTTCCTCAACCGAGGTTAAGAAGTAGGATGAAGTGGTTTTTGATGTTGCTACTTAAGGATCATAGGAGGTGGAAATTATACATTTATAGTCGGCAAAAGTAGCTTATTGATTACTTAGATGCATAAAAAGAGTTCATCAAATATGAAATTGACGCACGTAGCTGAGCGAGAAGAGCCTCAACTTACATAGAAGTGTGTTTCATTGAACAGGATTTAAGCTAGTTTAAGTTGTATTAGGTAGGAGGTAAAGGGAAGGACGTCCTCGAGTTTTCACGGAAGACCGTGGTGCTAATTCTAGTCAAAAGTCTGGCCTCATCAAGTAAGACTCCATTGCCATACTATTTTCGCTCAAGGGAAGATAAATGGAGCGACTGTCGAATGGTGGTGTGTTAAGAAGGAAGCCAAACTGATGATTTGGTAGGATATTGGAAAAGAGGAATATTATTGAGGTGTGCCTTAAAAGGAGTTTTTCTAGAATTTTACCGAAGCTAGGAAGAAGGCTACTACTAGTAGGAAGAAAGGCTACTACTACTAGTAGGAGTTAGGATGTGACAAGGTGGTGAGGTTTATCAGGTTTATATAAACAATTTTTAGGTTTTGTTATATCTTTTTAAATGTAAAGAAATGGGTCAGTTTTTAAGCTGTTCAGACTTAAATTATGACTATGGTATTAACAAAGTTATGATAGTTTTCAATATCACTCAAATTTTTAAACTACTCTATTTTTATTAAATCCTTTATATTAACTTCACTTTTGTGCCTGGCTGGGTATCTGGGGGCCTGGGTGACTGGGTGCCTGGCGTCAACATTTTTGGAAGGCTAGTTAACCCTCTTCCAGTCATCCAATCGAGCTGAAACTTGGCATATAGACTCTCTACCAATACAACAACATTTTAACAAATTAATTAATTAATTTTTCAATTTAATTAAATCTTTTTTTAAAAAATTAATGGATTAAATAAATTTAAAAAAATTAAGTATTAAAAATAAAATAAAAAATTAATTAATTGGTTGGTATATAAAATCTTTGGAGGGCTAGTTAACCCACTTCCAGTCATCCAATCGAGCTCAAACTTTGCACATAGACTCTACCAATATAAAAACATTTTAACAAATTAATTAATTAATTAATTTCATTAATTAATTAAATTTAAAAAAATTATCTTTTTCAAAATGAATGGGATAATTAAATTTAAAAAAGTAATACAATAAATAAAAATTCAATTAATTATCCAATCTTGCTGAATCTTGGCATTTCGACTCTCTACCGATACAAAATCATTGTAACAAATATAATAATTAATTAAATGTTACTAATTAATTAATTTTAAATTATTTATTTAAAATTGAAATGAATGAATACCAATATTTCCCTTCAGAACTAAAATGCAAAAATATAAAGGATTTATAATAAAAACTTGGTTTTTATGGGCTGGTATTATTATATTTTAAATGAGTGTGTTACTGTTTAAATGAAATACATGGGTTATATTGTAAGTAATTTTAATGAAAATTTAATGCGTTTTTGATAGTGAAAACCGCAACTCAATGCTTTTTTTTGTTTTTGAGTTAGGTATTACGCATTTTATTTGAGAAAACAAAATATCTCGAAAACTATTGAGAATTTATACCTTTTTTCTGTTCATCTTGAGCCATAGAATCATAATTTCTTTTGTCCCACTAAAATTGGGTCACCCTGTATATCATATACTACACACGGAAAGAAAAAAAACTGAAATATTTAATATTCCATGGTAACAGACAATTTTAAATTAATGTTAATTAGTATACTACACTTCCTTTTAAAAACCTTTAATTAGATCTGTTTAGTAAAAAAAGATGTAAGGTAGCTCAAAAAAGTATCTTATATTACCTAGATTCCTGTCCTTAGCTATTTTCAATGTACTTTTTAATTTAATGGGTTTTTAAACTACCATCAAGAAACGTGAAAATCATTTAATAAGTGAGAATATCTTAGCGTCACAGAATTCTCATCTCCCCAAATTTCTACACCCTACCCCGTGAATAAATAATAATTTGCTAAATCCCTAATTATGTTTTATTCTGACTACTGGAGCATTATTAAATTTTTACTTGCCAGGAAAGAAGAGTTTTATTTTTTATAATTTGTTCTCAAGTTATCGTCACGTCTTATTAGAACGAAGTTCCTTATGCAACGTTTCAGTATCTGGACCCCGAGAGAGAATCCGACAAATTTACTGCCACAAATCCGACTTTCACAAAATTGACCGATGACGATAACTTGAGCAAAAGTTGACCGATTTAATTTAAATTTGGTGTACATGTCCATTTTACCAATGCCCAGGACGAGTTCGTTAGACTACGTTATCCGCTCAAGAGTTCGAGCAAAGCGCTCGCATAAATGTAACTTTCAAATGTAAAATTGGAACTTGAGGATGGGAAAAAATTTTTACTTCATCTATTCAATAAGACAAACAATTTTTTTTAAATAAATGTTATTAGTAAAACCACATTAAAACGGATAAGACCTAACCGTTTAAAATAGAGAAAACACGATTTTAATAAAACTTCACACATATCGTCTAAATTACAATTGAAACAGGCATATACAATTTCAACTTAATACAAGTAGAAGATTTTGTGTAGTGAAATGATTTATTGTATAATATTTTAAATAGCAGGTCAAGGGAGTAAGGATTAGGGAAAAGTCCTGCTCCCCCACTATTCCGGCTCTATACTTCAATCATCCTCTTTAACTTCAACTCATGATTAACTGTTCTATCAATATCCAATACATATATATACCAAGACGCTCGCTTCAATGATAAAAGGTTTTGTTTTAATTTTTCCTTAACTTCGCTAAGTACAAACAGTTAGTTACTTTTAATTTTGTTTCTTTTCTATCTCCGCCATGTATAAGTAGTTAGCAACGTATACTTAGCAGTGTAATTTTATAATTTAAATTTAATGAAAAGCTCCCGCGTCACCACGAGTTTTTAAAAAAAAATAGGGAAATGGCCTCTATGAATCAAGATGGCGATTCAGATGGTGAATAGTAAAAAGATTTCTTAGAGTGCACTTAAGGGCCAATCAAAACCTATTTACAAGATTTCAAGGTATTTTGATGGTAGCTCATAAATAGATTTCTTAGGTCCAATGGTTCTAAAGATATCGTAATGAGTCAGTGGTATTTGGATTACGTGTATGAAAATAGATGCTAGAAATGAGATACATGCTGTCGAGAATCGCTTTGCAGCAAGAGATTATACCCCGTTGTCAAACAGTACATTTGTATGATTTACACAATTGAGTGATTATAAATGCATGATTTGTGTATAGGAGAGTTGATATCCCTTTGTCAAAATAATACATTCGCAGTAAGGCCTGCACACCTACACTTGTTTAACCTCTTGCCCTCACAGCACCGTATTCCTCAGTTTTACCAAATAGATAGCAAAGAAGTTCTAACATAAAGGAGGGATTTTTGTTAAGGTTTTATCATAAATAAATCTAAAATAAAAAGTTATCCGATAACAATTAAAACATATAAATAAACATATAAATGTAATTATGACACGAAATTAGTAGTAAAATCATAATGAAATATGCATTTTACACATACTTCAAAGATCAAAGATATAAATAATAAATTATAAAAATGCTGTTTAGTATTTCATTTTGTTCAAAGGGAGAAATTGAGAGCCAACTGTTCCTATTTATTTTACTGTTTGCATACACATTAAAGTTATTAAACTTCGGACTTCACATCATCACAATATAATATTAAATGAAATATATGTATAAATTTGAATAAACGAATTTTCAATAGGAATTTTTTAGGAGTTAAATTTTATATTAATTTAATAACTAATAACAGAATAAATATAATAACAAATTTAGGAAGTATTTATGAAATTATTGACTTCATTGTAAACTGTTAGGAGATGAAAATAAATCTATGACAGATATTAGTATTCATACTTTTTAAATTAAAATCTTGTAACATTATAGGCATTTTAAAAATTATAATATACTTCCGAATTGAGTTCAGCAGCATCTTAAGTAAAAATGTATATCAAAAGCCATTTCAGACGCAAAAAGCACCGGGATTTGAACCACGGGACTCCTTTGTTTCCAGTAAAGACGCCCTAATAAACGGTTCGTATATTGAATTATTCACCAGACGCAGATCGGTTAAGGTATTTTTCGAGTATTGTTTTTTTTAAGGACTTAAAAAGCTCTATCAGTGTCAAACTGGCTGGGCGACTACCGAAGTGACACTTCACTTCTGTGAGTGATCTGGCAGTAATATGACAGTAACATACACGTGACGTATCTCGATCTAACGGAAACCCATATTCGTAGTGACCATAGTAGAATGCACTAATTTGATTCCTTATCACATGGACAGAAGTGGAACCAGTAGTGTTCATGTGACACTGACATAGCAAGAGATGCGTCACTTTTACGTCATATCACCTAAGCGGGCTTTGAGTTGTGCTTGTTCATGTTCAGTGCGTTACCGTTACAGTGGTTTCATCTGAAGTTGAATGATCCGAGTACCAGAACACGCGTTAGATAAATTTGGTGGGCGCCCGGTGTTGAGGGTGAATGTGAAAGAAAGTGTCACTAAGAATTCATAAAATTTACTACTTTTTAAAAGTTAGAAATAATCGTAAAGTTAAAGTAAGCGTAAGAATACGAAAATTATAATAAGGTGATATTAACAATAATTACAGATATTACTTAATAACTAAAGTACCTAGCGAACAGCAATAAATAGTGATGGGTGAAAATATTTAGAAAAAACACTTTTTAAGTTTTTGGTAGTATTCATACTACGGAACGTTTAAATTTTAATTTAAATCAAATTATAATTACTATTTACGACGGGAGGCAGACAGAGAAAAATAGACTTCAGCACCGGGATTCGAACCACGGGCCTCGCTCTAGCCAACTAAGCTATACTGAAGAATAATTTCCTCTGTTGATAACGATACCAAATCCCGAATTAAGCTTTCAAATTTTTTCACAAGTCTAAAAGTCAACATTAACGACATTAGAACTAGACCGAGAAATAACGCTTGTAATTTTAAAAGTTTTTGGTAGTATTCATACTACGGAACGTTTAAATTTTAATAAAGGAGGCCCTTGGTTCGAATCCCGGCGCTGAAGTCCATTTTTCATTGTCTGTCTCCCGTTGTAAATATTAATTATAATTTGCTTTAAAACAGAAAAAATAACAAAACCGGCACAAAGAAATCGATCGACTAACAACAAGTATCTTAGAAAATATAAAAACACGACATAATAGATTTAATTATTTGTTATTACTAATTATTTTCGGATTAATAATACATCATTTATTAGACAGGTCTATATGGTTTAGATCTTAACAAAATAAACATTTAAAGAATCGAATTACTGGTGAATTCGACTTAGTCTGGACTATTTCCAGCCATGTAAACCGACAACCATTTTCATTATTTCACATAATCCTGAAGGGAAATAATGAAGAGAGCATTAACAATAGTACGTTTAAACATTGTATTCAGACTCTGGGGGCTTTTAAGACCACATTTGTTAACCAGCTTAAGAACACAAGTTCAATTGACAACAGGTTACACAGTGAAATAATTCAGAATATACAATAGAAGCAATACAATAACACAGTGTACAATAGCTACAAAATTTTGATTAATCTCAAATACACCTGAGTTTCTAGTAAACAAGACAGCCCACTTCCTAGTGTTACAAGAAGCTTTGTTGAAGGATTCCTTTCGATAAAGGAATAAAATCTTACAGCAGAGATACTTCCAAAATAACATTATAATTACCCATCGTTTACACTAACTTTAAATATCCCTACTTTATATAAAGCAGGGTTAAAATTATTTTATGAAGAGTAAAAACAGATTATAATAATATGACACAACAAAAGATATAATGAAATGCAGTAAAGAGATATATCTTGGTGCGGTATTAGATTTCAAAATCTGTCCGTTCTATATACTGTATTTAAATTTCATAATTTATTTATCATCATAATTTACTCATCTACTCGATTTATTGCTTCCAAGCTTACGGAAGACATTTTGGGTCTCGTTGTCTGTCTGTCATTAATGTCAGTATGCCTATCAATTTCTGCGAATCAAAAACTATTCCGATTTTAATAAAATTTAGATGGTAGGTAATTAGGTAATAATTGGTCTATTGCTAGTTGCATATAGGTCTCATCCCTCTTCGCCCATTTGTTTCCCTTCCATGTGTTTACACATATCTTCAAAAGTACTCATTATATGTCCAATAAATTTGGTTGATTTTTGGGTTTCGATAGCCCCAGATTAGTTTCAACTTTCACTGAATATATTGTGCTAAATTGTTACTTTTATTCATGTATCTAAACATTTTTTTTATTTTTATAAAAAGAGGAAACAATTAAATTAATTAGATAATATTTGATTGTAAAATCATAAATTCATTATATTAGGACGCGAGGAATCTATGTGATACACTGATGTGTATCTATGTGGTAGACTCAGTGTATACAATATTTATTATTATATATATTATATATATATTATAAAACGCATCTACAAAGCTATATGTATAACACAATGCTAACTTAATTTCAAACCGTGATGGATATTGTTACCATCCAACATGTTTTAAAATATATTACATGAAGCCTAGGATTTAATTTTAAAATCATAATTTTAACACCAGACTCTCAAGTTTTTTTATATAAATTTTATTGTTCAAATATACAACAAAGAAGTATGGTGTCATGACTTATCATTCTATTTGATTTTGATACAGCTTGCTACCAACTTTCACCAAATTTAACTTTTTACAAAATTATTTTTAACTGTCCTGCAGTAACAGACATTTAAAAATGCAACTGGTAAACGCCTATCTCTTCTCAGGTAATGAAGTTGAATTAAGAAAACAATAAATAAATATAAAAACAGTAGATTGTATTTAAGTATTTTAAACAAGAATAATTTATCATTTGATATTTAAATAAGAGAAAGAAAAGGAAAAAAGTGAATAAAGAATGCTACCTCTTATCTGAATGCTTATAAGAACCAAGAGCTCTTACCTCGTAAAACAACTCTAAAAACATTTTTTATATAATAAATTATTTTATATTTTACCTTTAAAAATAAAATAAATTTGCTTTTCTTGAAACACAAATAATATTTCAAGATATATTAAAACCTACCCCTGAGAGATAGCGTAATAAGACCTGGCAATAAGTTTTGTTAAGACTTATACTCTTTCATTTTAAAGCTTAAGACTTAAAAAGGTTAATTTCCTCTCTCTTTCTATAAAGATTGCAGCTAAGTTTGTTATACAGCAAGAAACTACAGATGTACAATTATAAGATAAAAAGAACTTTTTATATATTACGTTTTTAAATTTTCTGTTGGATCATATAGACATGACCATTCTATGTATTAATAAATAGTTTTTTGTGGCTAAACATAAACATTAGACAAAGGAAAAATGAGTAGACCATGGACAGTTTACTCACACAAAAATGGACTGCTAAAATGATTAGAAGTTATCAATAATATACACCTTATTTACACTGTTTACTGGTGTACGTAATAATTCGTGGTTCACCGAAACGTATCCCTAAGCTGCGGGATTATAAAATAATCGTAACCGAATTCCATCATAATCATAATCATAATTATCATAAATTATGTTATATAATAATAGAAAGATGAAATTTGTTGTGTATGGATAGTTAGTTCAGAAAAAATCAGCTAGGTGGTTATCATGTATCTTTATTTATATTTCTTTTCAAACTAACTTTCCAGACAGCAAAATTTACAGAAAATGAATTAAATTCTACTTCAAGATGCCTTAAGTATAAAAATGACGCAGTGACATCGTGTTCTGAGCTAGTCTAAAAGTTTCAAATGTCTAGCTAGTCGGGAAGTTAGTAAAAATTGATTGTAAGATTTGTACTAGATACACAAACAAACAAGAAAGCAAGCTAATAAAAACGTAGTAAAAAGTAGGATGCTTTAGGCTATCATGCTGAAAAACGTGCACATGGAATTTCATACGTATGGGGTGAAATTCCCATAGAAGTGGACTGAAGCAGCTCGAAATAAGTACAATATCGAGTGACACTGCGGTTAAAAGAAAGAGGGGAACCTTGGTAATAGGGAAAAGGGCAGTGGACGTACGTGTTAGTGCCTAGCATGAAATGAAGCTGATAAAATAGACCCAGGTGCGCCATTTGGCAGATGCTCATGAAAACCTCATGTTTTTCTGGATGTTTTCCGGAACGAGAAATTCCGTCCCATCTGGGATCACTAATTTTTTGTTCTTCATTTAGCTAGCACATTTTCCAGCTAAAGGGGTTTATGATATTCTCTATAATTGTTGTTAACTGTAACCAAGATGTATGCTTATTAACAATGCATGTTTAAAATACATTGAGTTACGTTCTGTACTAAAAACATATTTGCTCAAGGATGACCATAAATACCAGAAATGTATTGTATTTTGACTATCTATATACATATATAAAATTCAAGTTTAGTCTGTGCATTGATCAAAATTGCAAAATGTTTGGATACTTTTTCATTTAATACATTCTGAATACCGAATCCGGCCTTAAATCTTTTCGTGTATTGTGTGTATCAGTCACCATCAGTCCGACTTTATATAAGAGCAAAACCGACCAATTGAAGTTGATTAATCTGTCGAAGAGGAGTGCGCCAACAGGGTATTGTAGTTTTGGTTTCACCGAAAAATATAGAGTAAAACCAAAGTTATAAACTATTTTATAAATTAGACTGTCAATTGTTGTGGCAAATGGCTTCTTCGCATCCTATCACGTATTTTATTGATTTTATACTTTTTAAAGCCACTATTGTCTAATTTATTTAATTTTATCCCCCATTGTTTAATCTGTTCAAATTGTTTTATTAATTTCAAATTTAAGTATCAATTTAGTAAAAGTTAAAGAGCGCAGATGGTTCCAACTAATCTATAGCTATATGTGGGTTTACTTTCGATAAACTATAAAAGTTTCATGCAAATCAGATAAATGCTTTTGAAGTTATAGATATAAAAAAAATGTATGTTTGTGCGCATGTAGATGATAAAAAATTAACGTAGATGGTTAAAACTTTTATGGGACCAACAATAAGCTAGTTATGACCTACCATACAAATTTCATTAAAATCAGACGCATAGTTTTTGATATGTTGGTTCGAAAAAATTTGTGCTACAGACCGACAGACAGGCGCGGAACTATAAATGTTCCCTGATGTCTGAAACGAATTTCTGTCTTGGAATTAATGAAATCGGAGACCTTTTTTCGTTCTTCCTGACGATCACATAGCTTCCGTTGCCTTCGGTAAGCTTGGAATCAAAATAACCTGATTTTCATAACAATGTCTGATATTGATTTTAACGTCAAAACAAAAATGACGCATTACCCCCACAGTTTTTAAGCTAGCGGCTAGAAACTTGGTACAAAAAATCAATCCTTACTTGTAGTTAAGCCACCAGGAAAAGCATACATATGTGATGTCACTAACCCATTTTGCTTGGTCAGCAAAAAATTCATAAATTCGTAAAAAATGATATAGTGATGATATTTATTTACACTAATTGTCCTTCTTTATTAGACAAACAATTCCCGCTGAATTTCGATTTGATATCTGCCACCATTTTTACTTCCATGAAAATGGAAGTATGGTGATACCCTCCAAAACGTGATTCCGAGATCTCGGTGGACAGGTCTTAAGAACCCGAGGGTGTCCTAGAAATCCGTTTCATATACATGTATGTCTGTGCGTACGTATGTATGTATGTACGTACGTTCGTTCGTTCGTACGTTCGTTCGGAACTTTAAACCTCTATAGCATCGCTTCAAGACATCGTATTGAGATGCGGTTTGCGGCATTTTTTAGAACTCGTTACG
>KZ651226.1:41355-53063 GCA_001010745.2 Gerris buenoi
TCTGTGTATGGGAGGTAAAGGGCACTATGTGCCAAATTTAAATTTTTCGGGAGAGCTACTTTAATGATTTGTTTACTTATTTTACCTCCCCAGCATTTTGGTTCATAGTGACTTTTCCAACTGGCTAAATCCGTGAGATTTAGTTTTAGGACATCATATACTTGTACCTCTAAAAAAGGGGGGGACAATTAATAGGAAACTGTTAAAACCTCAATTTCGTAAAAAATGGAGATAGTGCCCTTTACCTCCTATACACAGATTTATATTTATATATTATGGTGCAATATTCGTTCAGAAGTATTGTGTGTTTTGTATTTTGTTGTTATAGATTCAGTTTGCTATTCACTTATTGTAATTATTCCAAAGCTTCATTCTAGTCATGATAGAGTTAGTAGTATGACATTAACAGAGAATTTTTTTATTGCATAATATATTATGATACACTAATCGCGTTGTATACTGCTTCAAACAATATAATTTTATTTACTTAGTTTATTTGTTTCGTAAGCGAGATTTGTTTTTGAAGACGAGCATATTTATACGGCTGCTTTACTGTATAGCCTGATCATTAGGCAGTATTCTCTCGTAGAATCTATACCTCCTCTTCTATGATTAAAACCCTACACTCATGGCTTCGTAGATTTAAATAGATAACATAGTATAATTATGTATTTGTATTTCAATGAGATTTGAAAAAGAGAATCTTTATAAATAGAAGGCAAATACCACCCACACATAGTATTTTAGTACATAGTACTAAGAATACTATTTTTTAGTACATAGTACTAAGAAGATTGTACTTAATTTCTTTACATGATGTTGTTCGCTAATAATACCTACTTTGTTTCAAACAATAATTAAATAAATGTGTACAACAAATTTTAGGTTTTGAGTCGTAACTCTATTTTAATTTAAAATTAAAATTTAAATTCCGATTTAACTAAACATTCTTACTTTTCCATTTACTCTATAACCTCTTCAGGAGTCAAAAACAAAATTAATACAAAACCACATACTTTAAAAACACTTAGATCTAATCTTTTATATAATCGAGTAGTGTCCGGCGACGCACCTCAAAATGATTTATTACGTTAAAAATTATGACCTAAAACCTAGAATTGAACCGGTGACCTCTAGTACATGAAGCATGAACTCTACCACTGAGCTATCCCACTTTAATGAGTCCCATGACATAAAACTTTCAATTTAAACAGTAAATATCTATTTAAATATTTGAATAACTAATTATCTCTTAGCTCTTTTTTCAACCATATTTAATTTGCCCGTTGCCACGGGCTTAACGGCTAGTACTAAATAAACAACCAAACCACTACCAACGCTAGAACAGCAAATTAACAAAAAAAATACTCCCAATAAGCATCAAATCAGAGAGAAAATACATTACAGGCTATAATTAAAAACTGTCGTAATCGACCTTTTTAGTATAACATATAACATTTTAAGACTTTAAACATTCTCACACGACAACACAACTGTAAGAGGAGTGAAAGACAGTCTTCATAAGAAAAAATATGACTGAAAACTATAAGTGTAACCTGTTGAATGATTATTATCATAAGTTTGGATCCTTGAAGGCTCGAGTAGCCGAAACGCTACCATCTAACATGAAACAGCACTAGTTTTCTTCTTCTTCCTACCCTTTAAGGATCCGAACTTATATATAATAAAAATATGGCAATAACCATTGGAAGTGCTATCGGTGAAAGATTTTTTTACATTAATCAAGAATGAATTCTTATATAAATTATTTCCGTGACAAATGACAAATCTTATAGATATAAATTGTAGTAAATTATTGATACTTTGTGAATACGACATATTATTATTTAAGTTCTTAAATTTTCGCACAATTTTCACTTTTTATTTTAGAACTGAAAATTGTTGTTTTTTTAAATGAATAAAAGTATCAATTTAGCCATAATTAAGTAGCGAGAGAGGGGAAATGATAAATTATTAAGTATCTAATTACTAATTATTAACGTAAGACTATCAGCGGGCTACTGGCTAATTTCGTTAAAATTATAGCACTATAATTACTTTTAAAAAGGTGGATAGAAATAAATGTACATTTGTGGGCATACTTCATGTATGTACATTTGTGCATTTTCTTACAAAATTTCCGCCTCGGATTTCTGTACTTATCCTTTAAAATAACCACAAAGCTTCCGTTGCCTTCGGTAACCTCAAAAGCAGTATACAGAAAATGTAACTACGCTGCAATCCGAAAACGTGTTAAGTGATAGTACGTATAAATCCTTTAAATTCGAATTTTCGCGCACTGAGGAAGTAAATTGATATGAAATAAATAAATAAATCTTATGAAAACGAAAATAATCTATACTTGGTGCATTGGAGCTTGGAAAATATAAAGAGGTAGAAAGAAAACTTTATTTTTAAAAAAATATGAAATGAACCCCAAGAATGTGATACAAACCACAAGAGACAAAGACAAGCGACAAGCTCTTGGTAATATTTGATACACACACACAAACATTATATATATATACATATAAATGAAATATTCCATCCCATATACATAAGACATATATTATTAAAAGATTTTCGTCCTACATTTTCTATCTTTAAACAGAGAACTAAAAATGAATTTTTCCCGTACTAAATTTTACTTTAAAAATTCTAGACTAGTATAAAGAAAGAAAATGAGCGAGAGACAAAATATAAGACCACAGGGAAAAATGCAGGTGGAGAAAATGAAACCAGGAGAATACCTGTCAAACAAGATCACTATAAAGACGAGGTAGAGCTAGATCTAATGGAACCTGTCATTCCATAGAGTCGCTGTGTACTCACTACCTTCTATTTTTATCTTGGTGGATCAGAAGTCACTGTGTTTTTTACTGGACTTACTATTACGGGAGGTGAGAAAAATTTTAGATACTTTCACCACGGACAAAGTTTCATAAAACAGTTAAAATACCTGCAGTAAATGGAGAAAAGACGTAGAATGTGACAGAATGCTATTTGTTTTCACAAGCTTTTATTGAAAATGCAATGTTTTTGTATGTATGTACAAATGTACATGTACGTATGTATGTTCGGGTCAAACTTCGCAACTGAATTTTAAAGCAGTTATCCTCAACCGATTGAATTAAAATTTTGCACCTTTAGCTTGGATGACAATGCATGATTAGCTAAGTGAAGTCAATCTAAATTCAATATGGCGGGCAGTTCAAGATGGCGAACTAGTTATTTTTTAAGAACGCTCATGATATGGGCATCCTTCTCAGGGCTGGCTGAGAAGGATAAGTATAAAAGCTTGTTTTTTTAAAATATTTGTTTTTATAATCAACTTATTAGAAATATTTACCTTGAGTGTATTCTGTAAAGCATAGGTATACTATAGAAAGGCGTCTGTCTAAAAGTAACGTAATTGTAAAAAGAGAGTTTTCAACCAATCGTGGTGACCATTAAGTCCAGTAAAACGAGTAAAAATTTGAAAATTGAAAGGCCCTATACACGATCTTCCGACCGTCGGGGCAAACGGGGTTAGCCCCGACAGTTGGAGCATGTGTAGGCTTGTCGGCAGTCTAAAACTGCCGGACCCTACGGTCTAGTGGTTGGTCGTACGAGACGACCAACCGCTCGACCGTCGGGAGCCCTCCACCCTCGATTCCTGTCGGGTCGGTTCGTGTGTAACGCTGCCGGCCGACTACTCAACCCGACTCGACCAAACCCCACCCAAAGAGAGGATTTTGGTCGAGTCGGGTGGTCGTGTGTAGAGGCTGATCTAACAAGGATTGTCAAGGAGTTTGGTCGTGTGTAGAGACGGTCCCGACAAGGATTGTCGAGGAGTTTGGTCGTGTGTAGAGACGGTCCCGACAAGGATTGTCGAGGAGTTTGGTCGTGTCGGATCGTGTATAGGGCCTTTAAATCAGCTTTTTAACTTAATACTTCTCTGTCTTAACTTTAAGTGTAATATATGAGATAGCCTGTTTTTTACGTACAATTAAGTTAATTTGGTGATATTCGACTTCCCTAATTTCTAATTATGTCACTCCTTATTTGTTAAGGGAAAGGATTAAATGATCTTTTAGGAACAACCCACCAATCTCGGACACTTATCGTACTTTATACCTCGGATTAAACTCAGATCACTTTATACCTACCATACCTTCGAATGGTGAATCTCATTTAATATTATTAGTGGTTAAAGAGTGAAAGTTGGATGTTCGGCTAAAATAATTAATATAAAAAAAAGCATTTTTAAAAACTGGTCTTATTTTCAATTTTTTTTTTCTTTTTAATTTATTTTTTGGTTTCTGTATTATTCACCTTAGCTGTTTCTATGTGCAAAATTTGGGGAAAATTGAATAACGGAAAGTGGTTCAAAATTGGGGTAGTAGGAGTGCGATGAAACTTACAAAGCAAAGTAATATAAGACCAGTAAAAAGAAGTGAAATTAATCCCGGACATCATCGTTTCAGGCATAGTGTGCAATTACATACTTAACTTTTATTTGCATAAATCATATGGCGGAAATTCTAGATATTTTTGGGCACATCTACAAGAGAAGAGGATATATCGTTAATGGTCTCTAAATCTATACATATTCAGTTTCTATTGTTACGTTTTACGTTCTATCCTCCTGTTTTCGCTTCTTTATAATCCTGTCGCAATCTCTCCTTTGAAATAACCATCTGATGTCGGATTTTGGTCACTTCCTCGGACTCCCACACTTGTTTTATTAGCCTACCTTCCACCAGTAACGACTCAAATTGTGCCAAGTAGGGCTTTTAAGCGGGGCTGTTGTCAGCTATCTTACTCCTGCTGGGTCTCGATTCTGACTCTTTCCCCTCAAAGATAACACCGCTTTCTAGATCCTTGAATTGCTCCTCTTCAATATCTTGAGAGGTCCACCCCTCAACATTGATCCCCGTCCTAGAAACAAGAATAAAATCCAGCTTACTTTCCTTCTTGAAATTGGCCTTCTATTCATCAGGGCCACCGTTTCATCTTCCAAATGTTTTATTTGTTTACGTGAACATTCCAAAAATTTAGTATCCACCTCTTCAACCTTCATGTCGTAACTTTTCTCTCTTCCACTCGTCAATCTTCATAAATAATTTGTTTAAGGCACCCCTGTCCTTCACTACAAACTCGAAGTCTTCCGGCCTTTCTTAAGCGATCCTGCAACTCAACTGTTACGTCAACACTGGACAAAGATCGCTCTTCGAATTCCGACTTCAGCTCTTTCACTTTTAGATTAACAAATTTTACTTTAGCAAACATTGTATTCCAAATATACTCACCAACTTTATAGCACTATCCCTCTTCTGACGCCAACTGTTACGTTCTAGGGTTCAAACAATACCTCATAAAGTTCTAAAATGAATATATTTAATACAAGACACACAATAGTACAGCTAATCTTATCAAATGTCAACAACTAAAACAAAAATACAATTTTTTTGACACCTGACATTGACTTCACGTCACAGTATTATAACGTTTATATTTTTTAATAATTAAGTAATAGGGAGAAATTTAAAGAAAAAAATCCAATACTGAAATTCATTTTAGACATCAGGGAACCTTTTTGGTTCCGTGCCTGTAATAAATTGTTAAAAAGAAAATCGAAAGTTGACATGGGTAAAGGAATTGACTATTCCCCAACAAACGATCTAGGTCAACCATATATATANAGTCCATATTATGTGAGACTAAATATAAACAAAATGTCGATACATGAAAATAAACACACAGATACACACACACAAACATTATATATATATACATACATATGTGTGTATAAGTACTCTATACTGGTGGTAGAGTTGACATATTTTAATAAATCGTGACTGTCTCTCCTACCCTAAAATCATTGCACCTTGTATCTTCTTCTTTTCAAATAAGTAGGAAATATATGCGTACACTGTCTTTTGTGTTGATAGAGAATTACCACAAATATTAAGAGAGAGCATATTGTAACATGAATACTCAAAAGAGAAATTTTAGAAAAAAAAACGTACATAAGATGATTTATAATTTATTTAACAATGATTTCTTTAAAAAATAAAAAATTGTTGAGTATTTGTTTTTTCCATAGAATAATACTATATATAGAAGGAGTGTCACTGATAACATTGAAACCAACTTTGGTTGTGATCCTTATCTGCGTTCTAAAAATTCATTTTTGTAATTTGTGACATCTTAACTCTAAAATTATTTGCCTTCGGTTTTATAATTTAATTTTTTATTTAATTATAATTATTGATAGTCAGTTTAGTTTATTGTAATTTTTTTTGTGTTTTTTCTTATTTTAGCTTGAAATATGCTAAAAATAATGTTTATTATATCATGCCGGGCGAGTTGAAAAAAATGACGTCAGAGTAAAACGTAAACAATAACCAATGGCAGGGCTTGTTTTCTTGACGTTTGTGAGCGGGCTCACAACTATATTGTATAGTTACTAAAGCGTGGCCAACCTTCTCTAGCTTAAATAAAAAAAAGAATGTTGTTTTTTTGGTCCCCTGGTCTAATGGACACAACCCCTCGGCGAAAGTTGGCTTCAGTCCCTTATCAGTAATTGCTTGTTGTTTTGATTCTATGCTCCTTCTATATATAGTATTATTCTAAGGTTTTTTCTACACCACTCGGTCGTATTACCAAAATCGATTTTATACGTTAATAAATATGATTGATATAAAAAGATATTAATTAAAAAGCATGTAATACTTAACTATTAATAATACTAGCCCATAAAACAAAATTTTGTAAATAGGTATCAGTTTATTTAAATTTAAAAAAAAATGTATATGTTTAAATTTAATTTTAATAAGAATTATAATTTTTTTTTTAATTATTTATTTTAAATTAATAATTTTTTTAATTTATTAATTAATAGGTATTAAATTTAATTAGTTTGATAAAAAAAATGTATAAGTGATGTTAATATAAAGTTTCAAAAGTTGTTTTTTATCCAACCTGCATTTTGTACGCAGGTGGTACGTCTTATATCTCAGTAATACAGTATACAGTTCTGAGGAGTAAAGAACCTCATTTAGTTATGTTTTATCTGTATTCCGTGGAAGAAACTAAGATGGTAAATGATAATTTACAGTATTGTTCCCTTGTTGTTAGAGTGAGAGAGAGATTGTTCGATATTAACCCGCATAACTCCAGCTGAGATGCTTTTCTCACCGGGCTTTCCACAAATGTTATAAGTTAAAGCTTAGGTTTTGTCCCTGGAAATACGTACCTTAAGCTTACCCCTTGGGTTTTCCACATGCTTAAAGCCTGTGTTATGCGAAATAACGTGTTATAAGGATAGGGGAGGAGAAAAGACCAAAAGCATGCAAACATTGCGGTCCAGGAGTGGAAATTTAGTGGCCATATCTCTCTCTTACTCTCCTAAAGCTAACCGTGCACAAAAACACAACTAGATAGACTACACTAAGCAATACTACGTCTGTACCATCCTCCTAACTGCTCCCTTTGTCCCTTTCCCTTTTTGGAGCTCTATTAAAATGATAAATGAATCTGAACAAGTGAACAGTTTAACTTCCTATTGCCCACCTCACACTTATTTTTTTTATTTCCGCTTATTTTTCTGTAAAATGTACGTGGCAACAAAAATTAAGATCTTAGTCTGCAATAATTAGTAAAATGGTCTATTTAAAACAACACAAAATTAAATGTATAGTCAGTTCTTTAAAAAAAATATATATATATAAAATTACGAGCAATAAACTTAAAACGTAAAGGCCAAGTTCATTCTAATTATATTAAGAGTATACAGTATGTTTTAAAAAATTGAACAACCTCTGCAAATAATAGGTATACTTTTTAGTGGTTAAAGAACAAGCAGGAGTTTTTATAATGAATAAATTTCTCCACGAAAACCCACAAACAAACAAAATTTTCCTCTTCAGGATTCTATCGTTGGACATTAATTCTACGTATGTCAGCAACTTAGACAGAGAAACATAAAAATTAGTTTCGAAGTAAGATCTCAGCGGCTCACACATAATTCACTAATGTAATTCCAAGCAGTAGTATCTTTGAAGCAATGCTGATAAGCATACTTCAATAACATGCTGATAAACATTTAAAAAACTACCGCCCTAGAAATTCAAGGTGCTACTCTTAGAAACAAGTTGTAATATTCGCATGTAGTTTCGATAACAAGAAAGGTCAGATATATTCCACACAAAATTTAAATTCAAATGTCTGATGAAATTAACATAAAGCTTGCTGGCAAAAAATAAATAAAATTAAACAAGTAAGTATTTTGGATGTACATGCTGCTAACAGCTAATATTATATTGCATTATCAATTGGGCCAAGCCACTAAATGAAATGACATATATTAGGCTCGATGAATCAAAGCCAATGTACAAATAGTGTTAATTGTAGTAATGTTTCAATTGTGCTCAATTTACCCACTTAAATTTAATTTTATATCATGTATATAAATATATAGATAGAAGGATAGAAGGATAGATAGAGAGAGGGAGGGAGAGAGAGAGAGAGAGAGAGAGAGAGAGAGAGAGAGAGAGAGAGAGAGAAAGAGAGAAGTTTTGTAGATAAAAGGGTTAACGCCCTATTTTCCGGCTGCTACTTTGATAGGGCTCTTTGGGGTAAAGCTCAGTGAATGAATAAACCTTTTTGCAGGGCATGAAGAGAAATTTGAAGGGCCGCCTGCATAAAAGAAACCTTCATTTTGAATAATCGCAACACACTTTCTCCCTTATTTTCTTTACCTTTTCTCTCCTTTTTTTTTCCGAAAAAATTGCGGGTAAACGGGCTAAACCTTTTCGAAGAACCGATATTGCTACCCCCCTCCTCTTATTACATACCACATTTGAATAGTCGATATATCGAATAAAAATCACATATATATTTATATACAAGATTTATTTCAATATGTTTTCAAAGGGAGGAATGTTATCTTAGTTATATATTACATAATATTTTCTGATTTGATAAACAATGAATTACTATTACCTGGGATGCAGTGGTTATAGAACTCGCATATTAAATGTTTGCTCTTAAATCGACACATATGTATTCAATATGACTAATTGAACTTTTCAAAGCACAAGTCTCTCAAATGAAGAACTCACTATGCTCGCTCAAAAATAAAAAGGTTATGGCTTGCTAACGGAAAAGTGTGTCTTGCTTAGTTTTTTATCTGTCTGTCTTTGTGTTTTTTATAATAACATGAATAATTCAAGAATAGTTTAAGGTACTGAGTTAATACTTGATAAACAGTGGTTAGTTAGTCTTATGCAAGTCCGTTAGGGAAAATATGGTACCTGGTACCTACTTCTAGATCTCTCTCTAGATTGTTACTCTCTTATGTTTTTTTTAGAATATAAATGACAGACTAAATAACTATTATGACAAAGGGATGTTAAGTCCAATGTACTTTAGGACTAAGGAATATCACACTTTAGATTTTATAAGGTGAGTAACAGTCTAAAGAAGAACATTCCTTACACATTCTTTAGATTATTACTCCCTTCTGGTTTTTATAAGAGGAGTAACAGTCTAAAGAAGAACATTCCTTACACCTTCTTTCAATTGTTAATCACCTCTATTGTTTTTATAAGGGGAATAACCAGCGATCATAGAATCCTTAAACGGAAAGATTTCCAACCTCCCCTCTTTATCTATACCCAGCGATCATAGAATCCTTAAACGGAAAGATTTCCAACTCCCCTCTTTATCTACCTGTGTTAGACTACTAGTGCTCCACGGGAAGGTGCGGTTAATATTGTAACTAAATCTTTTACACCATTCAAAAGATTTCGAGCTTTTTAATTCAAAGAAATAAATTATTTGGTCATTTTCCTGGAATCGAACCCGGTAACTTTCGCATCTTAGGCGATCGTGCATCTCATTCGGCCACCGAGGCTGTTATTTATTTTGATTTTTTATTTACAATATAGTATAAATGTCAAAAGATCATAATTAGTTTACAATTTTAACCACCATCTTCCCGTGGAGCGCTAGTGCTATTACACCTCTAGAATACTGCAGTTGGATACCCCTGGGAATAACTATCCAAAGTAGTGCCGAAAATATTACTTCCTGACATAAAATGGCGGACAATTTGATATTTTTAAATCTTAATATCTCAAAAATGAGGAGTTGTCTCAAGAAATAACGAGGGAACAAAAGATTACCCGGTTTTTAACCTTTTTGGCTTCGAAACTATAGCTTAAAATTTTAAAATGACGGTCATTGATAGTTATTATAAAGAAAATATATTTTAAAGTATTGTATTGTAAGGTAGTTGCATGTAGATCTTTGAGTTTCTTTTTCAACTAACTCTTTAATAAAAGTTAATTAATACACTTTACTCACCGGTGAGAGCAACCTGTTGCACATTTCCCACCATTTTTGTTTAATTTATTCTTTGTAACTTAACATGATTTATCCGATTTTATACAATATTGTACACGATAATAGCCATTATTTTTATAAACTTATGTTTAACGATAAGATGTAGATAAACAACAGCATTGTCGTTTTGCATGTCTGCATGAAAAAAACAAAAAAAACTTGAACTGAATTTATATAAAATAATATCTAATATAATAAATTTATTTCTAAATAATTACAAGATAAAAAGAACTTTTTATACACTACGTTTTTTAATTCATTTTTTAGGGTTTCATGATAAATGAATCTGAACAAGTGAACAGTTTAACTTCCTATTGCCCACCTCACACTTATTTTTTTTATTTCCGCTTATTTTTCTGTAAAATGTACGTGGCAACAAAAATTAAGATCTTAGTCTGCAATAATTAGTAAAATGGTCTATTTAAAACAACACAAAATTAAATGTATAGTCAGTTCTTTAAAAAAAATATATATATATAAAATTACGAGCAATAAACTTAAAACGTAAAGGCCAAGTTCATTCTAATTATATTAAGAGTATACAGTATGTTTTAAAAAATTGAACAACCTCTGCAAATAATAGGTATACTTTTTAGTGGTTAAAGAACAAGCAGGAGTTTTTATAATGAATAAATTTCTCCACGAAAACCCACAAACAAACAAAATTTTCCTCTTCAGGATTCTATCGTTGGACATTAATTCTACGTATGTCAGCAACTTAGACAGAGAAACATAAAAATTAGTTTCGAAGTAAGATCTCAGCGGCTCACACATAATTCACTAATGTAATTCCAAGCAGTAGTATCTTTGAAGCAATGCTGATAAGCATACTTCAATAACATGCTGATAAACATTTAAAAAACTACCGCCCTAGAAATTCAAGGTGCTACTCTTAGAAACAAGTTGTAATATTCGCATGTAGTTTCGATAACAAGAAAGGTCAGATATATTCCACACAAAATTTAAATTCAAATGTCTGATGAAATTAACATAAAGCTTGCTGGCAAAAAATAAATAAAATTAAACAAGTAAGTATTTTGGATGTACATGCTGCTAACAGCTAATATTATATTGCATTATCAATTGGGCCAAGCCACTAAATGAAATGACATATATTAGGCTCGATGAATCAAAGCCAATGTACAAATAGTGTTAATTGTAGTAATGTTTCAATTGTGCTCAATTTACCCACTTAAATTTAATTTTATATCATGTATATAAATATATAGATAGAAGGATAGAAGGATAGATAGAGAGAGGGAGGGAGAGAGAGAGAGAGAGAGAGAGAGAGAGAGAGAGAGAGAGAGAGAGAGAGA
>KZ651226.1:53508-73471 GCA_001010745.2 Gerris buenoi
TTTTTTTTTTTTTTTTTTTTTTTTTTTTTTTTTTTTTTTTTTTTTTTTTTTTTTTAGAGTTTCAGCTAAATTAGTTTTATTATCGCCAATACCTCGGATATATTTTTCCCGGGATAATGACTTATATGGAGAGATTAGTATTTAGGTAACGCCCCCTAATGTGGATGTAAAAATCATTTTGCAATATTGCATCAGGATATCAGAGATAAGCCCCTATATCTTCTGATCTGGTCAAAATTATCTAGAATAGGTCCAGAGTTGGGTGGGCATCGTCGGACCCCTGATAAGTCGGACGCGACGAAACGGTGCAGGACATAGTCTGATGTTGGAATAGTTCCTATGAGTCACGCTTGCGTGGCACATCCCTTCGTGCCTACTACAAAAATTGTGTAATATATATAAATATATACATAAAACATAAATGTATATCACAAGTTGTCGATCAGATCCTTCATATTGTGCATATTGAACTGGCTCCAGATTGGTTATACAATTTTATGTACGCACGTCAATATAATGGTTAATTTTAATAGTAATTTCAGGATTTACTCAAGGAAAATGTAAAAGTAAGTTTACGGATATTATCTGTCTACTGAGTGAGATACAGTTTATAACGTTTAAAGTCCTCGAATATATTTATTCGTACCTTACATCACATTTTATAAATATTAACACATTTGACCCAAATAAACAACGAATATACCCATTTATATTCCAATACATCATTTTTGCAGAACAGAAAAAAATATATATTGTCGAAATCCACCATACACTATGAAAAAAATATACCGGCATACTATACACACTGGGAGCCTTATTTTTTTTGATAATTTATTTTGAAAAAAGTAGGAGGTTTAGGTTTACTAGCCGTCCGTTCCAGGATGAAACGACCGCATATCTAGACTCCCACCTTTTCGGTTTTTTTTTTTTTTCAAAACGTACCGGACGTAACCAAACGATTCCCCGGATCCGTTTCGAACGATAAATTTACCTCACATCGTTGTTTGTGGTATTTGTTGGGGTTCTGGTTGCTACCTCAAAACCTCCCTCCCCCCCTCACCAAAATGCTACAACACACTATGTACCCCTTCCCGATTCTGGAAACCCCCCTGGAAAAAAGTGAAACGACTTTCGGCTCTAGTGAACAGGAACCGAAACAGAGCGATATTTCATCGATCCTGTCAAATACTACGCGGAAAACCCTACTCCCCTCCTTCCTCAACCGGAGGAAAAGTTCTACCAGCAATAAAATACGCCGGAAAAATAAGTTACCTACCACCACAATTTCCTTTTTAAACCTAGCTACTGTTACCTCCACCCCTTCCAAATATAATTTATTATTCATGTCTTATTGAATTCTAAACCGAGCGCAAAACATCGACAAATTTCAACCAATCTGCACTTCATTGTAATTCGCTCACAATAAATATTTTATATTCTGCCTTCCTCTTTTTACCTTTTATTTATCCAATTTTCGTCTATCGATTGATCGAGAGATTTGGGGGTGAATTTATATTTTGTTTTATAGGTCAGTAACAGACAATGAAGTAATAAGTAAATTCTTTTTCGTTCGGTTGCACAGAAAAAATAAAGTATAAAAATCGTAAATACACTCTATAATTAATTATGTAATTCTTGAGACGGGACCCTCGCTCTAGTTGCAAGGACAACTACTGAGGGCCCTCACCTAAAATGTAAAAATGTAAAAAAAAAGAAGAAAATATACTTATGGTGGAAATAAATAAATAATAATTAGGTTAGTTCACGAGGGGATGCAATAGGAGCAACAGTATTTTAATTTATATTGGATCACCTTCAACTTTGTCTACAATACTATCTCAATCGCACAATTAGTTTTCAAAATCTTGGCGTTTTGACAGGCAAAAGACTATCATGTTTATGTTTATTGATGTATGAAATGCATTTTTATAAAGGGGACTTTGAGTTAAAAAATAAATTTTTAAAGCGAAGAAATAGCTTTTATCTTTTCCAGTATATTATTCTCATATCGCAACAAAAGATTCGAGCAAATTATTTGAAGTGTGGTGCTATACGGTTTTCTTCAAATCTAATTTCATTAATGAATTATCAAATCTAGATAATAAGCAGTGTAATATTGGGCTGACAGAATTCAAATGTCTATATGAATCTATATCTTTTTATAATTAAGTATCCAGCAGCAAATGCTATATTTGCAGATTGTACATGATCTTCTGAGAATAAAAGCGGTGTCACATTTTGGTCTAGAAATAATAAATTAAACGATTGTATTGTAAAAAGAAATAATTTTCTGTTTGCCGTACATTTTATATGCTGTGGAGAAGAATGCATTTGTGTGTAGTTGTAAACAGTAATCAATGAAAATTCGCTTATTGAAACAAGCTCTAAAAGGGTTGAAGTTAAAATCAATAAGCCATTAATATGCATGTAGTTTATTGTTCCCAAGGGCCATAGCTCTGGTGCCCCTCAATAAAAACAACTATAAAACTTTGTCTGCTCATTGCCTTCAATCATAATACTCCCTAAATATGACTATTTTCCCGTTTTCTACCTGGCGCTGGCGCTGTCTACAAATATCCCGCTTTTAAAAGCTACAAGAAGTTAACCCAATACTGCTAATATATGTATACTGAATACAGTATCATTATATACTACAAATACCCTTCTTCCTTTTGTAAAACTTGGTAAACTTTTTTATTTGTATTATAAAATCTTTAAATCTTTGCTTTTTAGCAATACATGGATTTTAATTTGAATTATATGGCTTCTTTTTTCTATAACTTTAGGATTAATTGTAGCATTCTACTTAAACAATATGACCCTTATTTATCAATATTGTTGTATTTTATTATTATTATTATTATTTTGTTTTATAATAATAAAAGACATAAATTAAAGTCAATTAGCATAAGCTACTTTTTTATAAACTTCAATTAAAAAAGATGTGATGTAGATATTAAAAGTATGCTAGCAGAATACTTACTGGACAGATCTAAGTTAGCTAAAATTATTAGGTTGATTTGATGGGTTTATAAACTGCCGTCAAGAAGTTTTCAGATAATTTTACTATGAAAGAATATCTTGATGCCTCAGAGTTCTCCCTCCCCTTATTTCCCTACAGTCCCACTCCATTCATATGTAATATAATTTGCAAAAATCCCGAATTATCAATCAATTCGACTACTGGAAGAGCATTTTTAGATTTTAACAATCCAGAGAAGATGAGACAGTTTCCGTATAATTGGTTTCGGAGAAATCGTCATGTCGTATTTTGCATATTATTGGACGCCATCTTCATTTAAGAGGGCGGATCGTAAAAATAATTCTTAGCAAGCACCCAGGGGAAAATATTGGTTAAGAATCAGTCGCATTAAGAGTTGATATTTTTAGATAGAAAACAAGTACTTTAAACTTAAATAAATCCAAAATTAAAAGTTTAATTAAAAGTAAACTATTAAAAAATATAAAGCAAATAAAAAGGAAAGTAGATAGTAGTTGTGCCTTCCCCCACTACACCTCAGCCACTACACTACTTCCCTTCTCATATTCCATAACTATACTACTTCCCTTCTCATATTCCATAACTATACTACTTCCCTTCTCATATTCCATAACTATACTACTTCCCTTCTCATACCACGTCGGCCGCGCAGCGGCCACTACCATGTCTTTTCGTGGGTTGACGAGCGAAGTGAGTAGGGGGCAGAGCCCCCTAGTTATATATTAAACATACTATTTAGAAATATTTTTTGTTCAAAAGGAGGAATTTAGCGAATATATCACTACGTTATCCAACTCAACTGAATCGAAAACCAGTCTGTACATGTTATTGCGTTTTTTATTGTCTTGAATTTATTCTGTATAAAATCACCAAAATCAATCATCTACAATCTACATTCATATTTAGACGTTGAATATAAAGAAAACATTTATTTCAAGAAAGATTAAATAAAATAATTGGAGTATAAAGGTTTTATTTGGGTTTGAATGATAAGGTAGTATGTTTAAATTGAAGGAGCATTCCACATTAAATTGAGATTTTCGAGTTCAATCTGGCTTTAGAAACGACGAACTCGGTACACTTCATTCTCAGAGTCTTAAAGTCAGACAGGAGGCTGCAGGCCTTAGCCTGAAGAGGATCAGTTTCCACGATTCTTCAATCAATTCCGGTGATAGATTCTACCGTTCGGATTCCTTTAAAGGCATCGATAAGGCATTTCACTTGAAGATGAAATCAAGCGAAAATCCCGGTAAATCCTCAGGCCCGGTGGGCTTTTGATTCGTCCTCCTTCAATTTAGTGAATATAACCTCCCCTTTTCATTGGAAAAATCGATTTTATAAACGAGAAGTGGGACGGATTTTCCGAAACCTTTTGAAAATCCACTATAACTAAAATTCTCTTTCATTGAAGGACCTATTTTTTTTATAAAAGGACTTTTAAAAAAAGTGGAAAAGAGTTTGAAAAATATCTACCTATACGAAGATGGTTTTTCCACCGAAAACTTTTAAACCGAACTCTTTTTATGGGAATGGAGGTTTTTAATGAAATGCAAATTCGATTATGTACAAAATAATAATTAATAAATATATTATTTAAATATTACTATTACTATTATTTCACAATTCGGTGTTGTACAAAATTCATTGAAGAAGGGATGCATCTAACATTGATAATTGTTTGTCAGTCAGTGCAGCACATGATTCCCTCATGTCCTATTATTGGACGAATGGTCTCATGGGAATTGGCAGTGTGTTTAAACTTAATATGTGCTTCTTGAGTTAAAGGTGGTTCGCAGTAAAAATTTTGAGCGACAGACGTTACTGATGGGTAAAAAAAAATTCCCTGATGACAGAAATGGATTTCTGTCCAGGGATTATTAGATTCGGAGACATCAAAGGTTTTCCTTAGAATTATTACAATGCTTCCGTTAACTTCGGTAAACTCGGAACCAAAATAAAGAGAGGATGTAAGTGCCTCTCTTTATAACCGTTTATTGTTCCCTTCCCCTGGATATTTTTAGTATGCAATATTATTCGTAACCATGTAACCAGAGCCCAATTGTATCCAACCCTAGCTGTTCTCAGTTATTAGCTTGCCTAATTATACGAATTAATAAATAAACAAAATATATTGATACATTGATACCATTATTATTGAAGAACAAAGCAAAAAGCATAGCAAGTGAATTCTGACATACTGTAGACTCTTCACTTTTCAATTAATTGGTTAATTGAAACGAGCGTAGCGAGCTTCCTACATTCAACGAAATATGATCCTTGTCTGTCTGTCTGTGTGTCTGTAACGTACGACAATACTTGAGTAAAAGATGACCGATTTTGATGAAATTTGGTACACATGTTAATTTTACCAATGCTAATGCGAGTTCGTTGGACAACGTTGTCTGTCCAAGCGTTCGCGCGCAACGCTCGCGTAAACGTGCGCATCAAAATTAAAATTGGAATTTTAGGACGGGAAAAAATTGTAACTTTATCTATTCGATGAGAAGAAAATTTTACGCAAATAACATTTTAGTAAAACCATCAGCGACACCGCTATAAATTAATAAAGATCGTTAAAACAATTTAAGCGGACCTAAAACAGGTGTAGTTCAATAACCAAACAACGTCTTCAGACAAAATAATTGTATTTGAAACAATTTGACCGGTTTCGGCTGTTCTAATGCAGCCTTCTTCAGATAATCTGTGAAGGTTATAAGGAGACTTTAAAAAGGCAAGTGAAAGACTTGCACAAAGACTGTACAAAGCCACGCGATGCCTAGTGTGATTATAAGTGGTTTTTATACTTTTTAATAAAATATATATTATCTTTATAATCTAGTGGATTGTGATAATTTTGAAGAACATTTTTTTTATCTTCGAATCCAAAATTCCAGATATCCGTTTAGATATCAGGGACATTTTTGGTCTAGTGTATTTTGCTTGAGCAGTGTATTATTGAGCTTACCGAAGGTAACGGAAGCTATGTGATCGTTCCGAAGAACGAAAAAATTTTAGGTCTCCGATTTCAAAAATTCCAAGACAGAAATCCGTTTCAGACATCAGTGAATATTTTTGGTTCCGTGTCTGTCTGTCGGTCAGTCCATCAATTTTTTAAAAACAACAGATCATGAAAACTACACGTCCGACTTAAATGAAATTCTTAGGTCATAATAACTAGTCCATTGAGTGTCCCATAATATAAGTATAAGTATCAACCTATAAGTTATCAACCTATAAGTATCAACCTATAAGTTATCAACCTATAAGTATCAACCTATAAGTTATCAACCTATAAGTATCAACCTATAAGTTATCAACCTATAAGTATCAACCTATAAGTTATCAACCTATAAGTATCAACCTATAAGTTATCAACCTATAAGTATCAACCTATAAGTTATCAACCTATAAGTATCAACCTATAAGTTATCAACCTATAAGTATCAACCTATAAGTTATCAACCTATAAGTATCAACCTATAAGTTATCAACCTATAAGTATCAACCTATAAGTTATCAACCTATAAGTATCAACCTATAAGTTATCAACCTATAAGTATCAACCTATAAGTTATCAACCTATAAGTATCAACCTATAAGTTATCAACCTATAAGTATCAACCTATAAGTTATCAACCTATAAGTATCAACCTATAAGTTATCAACCTATAAGTATCAACCTATAAGTTATCAACCTATAAGTATCAACCTATAAGTTATCAACCTATAAGTATCAACCTATAAGTTATCAACCTATAAGTATCAACCTATAAGTTATCAACCTATAAGTATCAACCTATAAGTTATCAACCTATAAGTATCAACCTATAAGTTATCAACCTATAAGTATCAACCTATAAGTTATCAACCTATAAGTATCAACCTATAAGTTATCAACCTATAAGTATCAACCTATAAGTTATCAACCTATAAGTATCAACCTATAAGTTATCAACCTATAAGTATCAACCTATAAGTTATCAACCTATAAGTATCAACCTATAAGTTATCAACCTATAAGTATCAACCTATAAGTTATCAACCTATAAGTATCAACCTATAAGTTATCAACCTATAAGTATCAACCTATAAGTTATCAACCTATAAGTATCAACCTATAAGTTATCAACCTNGGGGGGGTATATGAAAAAAAACCTGTTCATACAGAGGTTTCTACGATTTGGTTGCAGTTTTATATTTGTTTATTTAATAAATTATAGATGCGCTAACTTTTGGTGCTTGTTGGAGGTTTTGTTTCTCCCATAAATGTTTAAATTTCTCCGACTTTATTAAATATTTACTGGAACAGTGCCGCGCGGTTCCAACTTTTTGATATTTATGGTATTTTTCTTAATTTGGTCTTTTCTTTGCGAGGAAGCTATGTGCCACATTAATTGGCAGAGTATTTTTCAATGATTTTCCAAACCACTATATCTTACAAGCCCAAATTAGCCCAATAGCCTTCGTTCCTAAACCACTGATTTGGAGTATTTTCTTCAAAATTATCACAATGCTCCATTTAACTTCGGTAAGGTCGGCAGCAAAAATAAACAGTAGATGAGAAGGATTCTTCGTCGTACTATTTCCACGTCGCGGAGCTTGTATTTTACTGTGTTTGAATTAACAAAATACCTCTCAATACGAGCGCTAAGAGGAATGGGGACGCAAGCTTCAATAATAATCAAGACTGACGAGAGTATGGATAATACTGTGTCAAGCTGCTTCAAAGTGTTTTCACTGATTCACAGATAGAATAACAGAGAACTTGGTGAGCAAGGGCTTTCAATTGAACCTCCATCCTACGGTATTCTGTTTATTTAACATTAAGATGAACCACCAGAAAGGAACAAACAATCCTGATACATCCCTTTAACACTTAATTTAAAAATAATTTAGTATCGTTCACTTTCCATGTTATAATATAATGTAAACAGAACCAAGCCTTGAAACCAACTTTGATAGTTATAAACAATTTATTCAATGAATTTACATTTCTAACAAAGAAGGAAAAAAACTAACTTTGGCAGTACATATGAAATATTATCTTATATCAACCTGTTAAACTGGAAACCAGTAATTGGGTTCAGATACAATACTAGTTGATAATTTAAGTAGTAATTATCCCTTATACCTAAAATTTTGAGAACTCTTTAACGGACCTAATCGTGTGTGTTTTAGTCATCATTAAAAAGAATCATGAGATCAATTATAATGCTTCACTCCATAGTGCTTAGAATTTGCGAGGGTTCAAGGCAGTGGCTGCTTTTCTGGGGTTGACAACAGAAGCAAGTAGGGGCGGAGCCCCCTATTTTTTTATTATTTTTTTTTTTTNCAAAATTCTAGCTTGATGTTAGTCAGACACTATTTGCACGCTATCTTCTGGACTATTATGAATGTTTAAAAATTGTATACTATTAAATGTTTGTTTTGATCTGTAGATCTTTAATAGATATAAAAACTTACCAATTGAACTAATAATTGTTTGTTTTGACTTTTTGGTCTTTAAATAGATATAATAATAACTTATCTATTTGGCTTTATGCCGTACAACCATGATTGTCTTAAATGTTAATGTTTAATTTTTTCAAAAACACCGATAATTCTTCATAATACTCTTTTATTTTTGCTCCTAAAAAGAGATTTGTAGTACAGGGGTCTCGAAATACTTTTTGGCATGTTGTCTAAACGTAGTTTTCTATTAATTTTTAAAAATGTTTACACTTCATAATGTGTGTGTGAGTTGAGACCTTTCAGGTCTCAACTCGTTGCACGTTTGACACTGATTGGTCTCTGCCCTTTTGATCATATTTAGGTACTTTTTTAGATTGTTACTCTTCTTTACCTATTTTTTTATTATTTTTTTTTTTTTTAATATATAAATGTATATATATTTTATAGGGTCGGAGGAAAAGTTACTCAGCGATTCGATTCATAACATAGCAGATTAGATTTCCAATCCAGGGTGTGAAACAAAATTCTTTGGAGAGCAAATGGGGTTAGCAAAATTTTAAATAAAATTATTTAAGTGGATTAACCTTACATACCTATTATATTAAGCTGAATATATTAAGACAACTCTTAGGTAGATTGAATCACTCCTAATAGAGACATAATAAGTTTTGAAGGGAGAAACATACTTTTTTCGGGGTAATGGAATAAGAAATATGAGTCCTCCTAGACAGTATACGTTTTAAGAAGACTCATTTAAGAATTAAATAAGCATGGTATATTGAAATATGTTTTATATATTTTTTTTCTTTTTTAAATAATTTTATGTTTTCTTTGTTTCAGGTACTTGACCTAAATACCTGACCTATTATATCATGTATAAGAGTTGATCTGTAAGTACTTTAAAATTCATTCTTTTTTCTTGCATATATACTACATACATGTATGTATAACCTCGATTATAAGAATTTCTTGATGATTAGTAGTTACCCTGTCCCTGAATACATCGAATTAGACAAATCTTCTTGTTCTTGTTAATTCCAATTCTCTGCAATTTTAAATGATTGTGCGTAGTCCCTTGGGTTTCGAATCATCGAAAGTCGTAATATAAATTCTTTTATAATTACTTTTAAGGATAATTGGCTTAATATTAAAGCCAACTTATAAATATGAAAATTTAAAAGTGAAATTTTTTTTAATACATTAATTTTATAAATATATGTGTAAATTGGCTGTAGGGTACCCTTTTATTAACTTATTGTCTTAAAGAGTGGATCCTTTAGGGTAAATCAAAAAAACAAAAAACTACATCAGTTTTTTAGTCGGCAACGTTTCGGCCTAGCCGGCCATTCTCAAGCCTAAAAACAAATATTTATTTGATGTTAACCACAAATGAACGTAAAGATAATGAACATAATAAAAACATTCTAGGTACCTTGTAGTTTTGCACTAGGGTAAGTGAGGTCAGTAATAAAAAATCTAAAAATCAGAACTATAAAGTTCTCTCGTCTCATACATACTGCTTCTACACATTACCACAGATTGACTTAATCTAATATAACACATTGCAACATAAAACACAAAATTTAACTATAAATATATTAATTTATAAATAAAGAGTTTATAAATTTTCTTGAGGCAAAAAAAAAATATTATAAGACAGAAATTATTAAAATTCAACATTCCCTGCTTTATATAGAACCTTCGATAATATTAGAAGGGATTTTAAAATTTAACATTACAGAGAATTTCTATCCATTTTGGTCTAAAACTTTTCAACTTGCATTTAATAAGTGGAGATGGAGGAGGAGAAGAAGGATTTGTCGAAAAGTTAGAAAGCTAGTTAAGTTAGAAGCTACAGACGGGAATGAAATGCAACGAGACTTAGTAACTAGTAATACTTGGCTTGGAGATAAGTTTAAGTTAACCATAGAAACGCCCAATTATAACTTTTACTTAAAACTTGATACAAATACAGACAACCTGATGGCAGCACCGATACCATCTAGAGATATAATCTACGTTACCACCTCATGTGAAACTCAGAACAACATTTTAGTCTAAAAATACAGTTTATTTTTAAACATTATTATAAAATATCAGAAGAGCATCGACGGACTATGCCCCGACCCCCGTAGTATCCCTCCCCCTACATAATACCTACATAGATTCCCCAACCCCAAATTCCGTATTTTCGAACCCTTATGAGTTACTTTGATTTAAAATCGATTTAACGAGCTAAATAATTTAACTAATATACTTAATTGAATAACATTACTTGACTTGTTATATTTTTTCCTGAAAGTTTGTTACATGTATAAAAAAAACTCATTTTTGGTAGAGCGTCCAAAAAGATAACATTATTTAAAGATAGTTTTAAGAATTGATTAATAATGTTTTATTAGTTCCATCTTTAAAATAATTTAAGTGCATTCTTCCCATTAAGTAGAGCATGTTTTAAGGTAGTAAGGTTGGCAAAGGGAGGCTCTAAACACGTCTGATTTTGCCCATAATGTGCCATCCCAGCAGAAAGGGAAAATATCAAGGCTTATTACTGTTGCGATTAGTATAATTAATCTTCAGTTTTTTCTATTACGCAAATTAGGCAGGGGTAAAATGAAGCAGGGATTGTTAGATAAACGTAGGGAGATAAAGCGTTTTGAGATAGCATGTGGTTTAGGGGAGCTGAAGTACCAGCGAGATTAGAGGTGTGATGCAAGGGTCCCGTTATGGAGGTAATATAGGGTTTTCTCTAGATAGATGCAAGGTCCCAGGGGTGTTTAACAGATCTTAGGGACGAGGATAGGTATATCCGTAACCTTAGGGGCTATCATTTCACGGCTAATTGGGTTCTCCCTGGCTTATATCCTGTGCGGTCGGCACCATATGACACCAAGAACCTTACAATCCCATCTAGACATCCATGTTTTCCATTCCTCTCGAATACGTGAAAAGGTTTTATTCGTTAAAGATGATTTTGGCGATAGGAGAGGAAATTCAGGTGAGATAAATTAGAAGAAGGGTCTCACGACAGGAAGCATGATAGTTATCATTCTGTGTAACCTAAATCCTCTCTAAGGGATACATTTTCACGGATGCAGGAGGGTGAAATCCTTAAGGTCACACATGGGTAAAGTGACAGATATGTCCAAGTTTATTTGTTAATATGCCTACATAGACAAGGTAAGGTGAGAGCCTTTTTATCATAAAGAATATCTCACTCGCTAAGTGAAATAGACTGTCACTGATTCCTATGTAATGACCTTTAACCCCAGATAAACCTAATGTCAGGTTTTTTCCAATATGCAAAGAGCATCACAATATATAATAGTATCTTTTTCCATGACATACTAATGATCTCAGAGAAAATATATTTCAACTTAAGGTAGTTTTTACTTTCTCAAGTCTTTCAGAAATAAGAAAAAAATTGTTCGGTGTAAAAACAGCCACTTTCCCAAAAGCACAATTGACAACATCAACAACTTTCAAAGAGTATGATATAACTATACTAACATAACTTTCAAAGTACATCCCCCTTAATTTTTACTCACCGTCGCAAACAGTAAGGGTTCTACTTCCATACATTTTTTATTTTGACACAAGTTTGATCCCTTTTGAATAATTCTCTATGAGATTTATAGATGGGTCACTTAGGGATAAATTAAAACAAACAACGTCCTTCAAAACCTCCTTGGCTATATTTCGACCCTCTTTTGTGTCATCTTTAAGCCTAATGAAACTCTGAACTATAGTAATACTATTTTTTAAGTTTTTGGTAGTTTTCATACTACGGAAAGTTTAAATTAATTTAAATCAAATTATAATCATTATTAACACAGACAGACAGAGAAAAATAGACTCCAGCGCCGGGATTTAAACCACGGGCCTTCCGCATTTCCGGTGCAGACGCTCTTACCATCTAAGCTACGCGGGAGAATGATTTTTCTCTGCCTAAACCGATAACTATTCCCCAACTCCAAGCTTTCAATATTCATACACATTTAGTAAGTCAATTTATAACATTAGAACTAAACCGAGAATTAACGCTTATGATTATAAAGTACTCCATTAGTACCTGTACCTTGTACAATCAATTCGAAATTCAATTTTTTAAGTTTTTGGTAGTTTTCATACTACGGAATGTTTAAATTAATTTAAATCAAATAATTATAATCATTTTAATTTCTGCACCGGAAATGCGGAAGGCTCGTGGTTCAAATCCCGGCGCTGGAGTCTATTTTTCTCTGTCTATGGCTCCCAGTAATAATGTTTATAATTTGATATAAATATAGTAATATCTACTATTTATAACATTGTCAATTTCTAAAATAAATATTTCTTTGGTCACATGTTATTACCTATTTGGTAACTTATTATCCCAGTTTGCAAAATTACTCTCCACTAACAACCATATGAACCAATAACAAACTCTATAACATAACTGACAATTAAAATTACTGTAAAAAACTAAAATTTACTAATTCCTATAGTTTATTTTATTACAGTGTACAAGTTATCAAATAGGTAATAATATGTGACCAAAGAAATATTTATTTTAGAAATCGACAATGTAAGGAATCAACAATACTAGTTCAGAGTTTCATTAGGCTTGCAGATTGAAGATGACCCAAGAAAGGGTCAAAATATAGCCAAGGAGGTTTTGAAGGAGGCTGTTCTATTTAATTTATCCCTCATGTGACCCATTTATAAACCACATACAGACATACATTTTTTGTTGCCAAATATAATTGTATAAGCCACAAATATAGCAATAAATATTTTACGTGATTAGGATTAGAAGTAACTATTTTTATAGTTCTAAACATGTTACGGAAAAATACTTTTACTTACTTTGATATACCCTCGTTTTTTTGTTATTTACATCTTTTGAAGAAAAATATGTATATTCTTATAGTTGTGATGTTGACCAATCAAATAAGGATATGTTTAAAGCTTCACTTACGATGTAAAGTTTTGAAAGGATACCTTTCTATTAGGTTGTATAGATTTTCCTTGCTTCTTTGGGGCTAACCCTAGCTCTTTCCCCCTTAAATCACAGTCTATTGTAAAGTGTTGTGTTGGCTTCACAATTCCCTTAAAGTGGATATTAGGACAGGTCCTGTATATAAAGGGTGGCCATGCGAAGCGAGCTGGGACCCACACTAAACCTTGCTTTACTAAAACCTTCTTAGCCCTGGACCGTTTCAACCTTTAGAGAGCCTCTCTAGCGATAAAGATTTAATATAAACCTTCGGAAAAACTAACCTAGGTAGTAGAGAAAAGTTCTGCCAACCAAATTCCTCTTTACGCAAAATTCTGTACAAACCTTCACATTTCCATTCGCTCTGAAAGGCTTATTTATACATATCCAGTAAATAGATAATTAATTTTACGAAGTATTTATTTTTAATTTGATCACCAGCGATCATTTAGGCAAATATGGGGACCCTTATAATATTCCTGCGCTTTTCTGACAGCCTATCTGTTACCACACCTGATCTCTGAAAGTACCAAGCAAAAAATTTGAAAACTTTTATGTTATGCTTTGATCCGATCACAGAAAAATTATAGGTAAGCCCCCAAAAAACAATTATAATCATTTTTGTCAAAAAAAAAAAAAAATAAAGAAAATAAAATAAAAGGTTTTTTCATGCGTCGCATATTTTGTAAGAAGAAAATCCCCCCCCCCCCCCCCCTCCCCTCCCAAAAATAAAGTTTTAAAATGTATTATATTAAGAACGTATCGGGCTGACACTTAAATATTGCCTACGAATGTCTGCTGAAAGCACATCATGGCCTTTTTGAGGGTTTCGTAGCTCGTCCTCAAAACCCTTATGCCGAGGGTGATGTGTCTCCGTTCGTCGTAATTTGGTTCATACTCGTAATGGTTTCTGAATTTCAAATACTGAAGTAACTTTCTAACCCACATATAGGAAAAATAATTAGAATTGTGCTTTTTACCGCCAGCCCTGCGTTTTTGCGTTTTTATCGTTTTACCATACGATATTCACCGGAACAAACTAAATTGTCATTATACAAAAGACTAAAGCAGTATAACTCTAGACACCTAGATTTACCAGAAGTCTCTGTCCGACGCGAAGCAAGAAATCCGGTATCAGTGGTAGTAAACAAAAATCTACCATTAATGATAATATAATCAAGACTAGTGGTAGGTGTAACTGAAAATATTTAACATAACACATTAACAGCTATTCTCCTATGTAATTAAGTTCCAATACTTATTTTTTTATATTGTCTAAAGAAGGCGGCATTAGAAGAGCCGAAACCGGTCAATTGTTTAAATATAAATAAAAGCATTCTGTGTGAAGACGTTGTTTGTTTATTAAACTACTCTTTTATAACAATAGCTAAAGTTTGATAAAGACCTGTTTAAATGAAGAATTTGACATATATTTGATTTGTTTACTATGTATATTTGTGTCAAACTTCAGATTCTCAATAAATGAATTAATCAATGTTGTTAATAAAATGTGTTCTATTAAGTAAGATACGATAAGATCTATCAAATGGCGACGAGGACTAAAACTAGTAAATCGGAGAAGGCGAAAAAGCAACGAGAGTCGGTAAGACAACAAATATTACGTATTTTTGATTATTTTAAGAAAGAAGACGTTTCTTTAGAGGAATGTGAAGCTCGAGAAACGACACTAGAAAAACTGTGGGATAAATTAAACAAGATACAGGACGATATTAGGGAAACCACGGACTGGGACGAGGAGGAAACTGTGTTCGTTGAAATAGAAAATACTTATTTTGAAGCAAAAGAGTTATTATTAAAAATACGTAAAATTGACAAAACAAATAAAATAGAACTAGAAGGGAGCGGCAATAGAAAAAATTCAAACCTCAATATTACATTCGTGCCGTATCAAGAAGAGGAAACGGTAACTAATTTTATAAATAGGTTTGAAAGCTATATAAAGTTAAAGGGTCAAACAGGAGATGAAACAAAACTATTATCACTGTTAAATGCCTTAACCCCTAAGCTTCATCAAAGGATCTTTGACCTATGTGCACCAGATGATCCTAGGGAGAAGAGATATGAAGAGTTAATTGAAATACTGAAGGAAAATCTCGATCCAAAACCAAGTATCTGGGCACAGCAACATTTGTTTATCTCGAGATTGCAAGAAGCAGATGAATCTGTGAATGAATATGCGGCTCAATTACGGAAGGCTGCGGCCTCATGCAAATTCAATTGTACTTGCAAGAAGTCAGTAGCAGAGCTGTTCATTAAATTGCAATTTATTAGGGGTATAAGGGATGCTGATATCCGTATGAAACTATTACAGTCGAAAGAAGAAATGTGTGTTAACGAACTGATAAACACAGCGACAGCCATTGAACTTGCTAAGACGGAAAGTGGACAAATACAACCGAAAGTGGAAGCCCTAACAACATTGCAAATTAAGAAGAAAGCGGTAAAGGTAGAAGAAAGAAAGAGGGTAAGTGATCAAGAAAAAAAGAAAACTCCAAGTATGAATGAACTATTTGAAAGGCTGAAAGGTAAATGCTATCGATGTACCAGCGATCAGCATCGAGCTAATAAGTGCCCACACCAAAATGACACGTGCCGTTTCTGTTTAAAAAAGGGTCATATAAAAAAAGCATGTTGTTCAAAGAAGGCGGAACCTCAGAGAATTTATCAGAACCAAGAAATAGAGAGTGAAGAAGAAGAACCGTACGAAATCCACGCTGTATCAGGTAAATCAACAGACAGGTTTTTACTTGACATAATACTAGAAAGTAAGAAAGTGACAATGGAACTAGATACGGGGGCGGCGTTGAGTACTATGTCATTAGAAGACTGGAAAACATTACAGATTAAAAACAGACTACACAGGACAGAAGTTGAACTGAAAACTTACACAGGGGAACGAATTAAACCTAAAGGTGTAGCCATAGTAGAATGGGAGTATAAGGGTCAAAAATGTACAAATAAATTATACATTATAGAGGATAAAGTGGATCCTATTTTCGGAAGGGAATGGATAAGGGAGGTAAAGCTGGATTGGGCGGAAATAAGAATGATAGGCATGAAACAGACAACAGGACTCGACAAACTCTTAATTGATTATAAGGAGATTTTCACTAAAGGGATAGGAGAAATACCGAATGTTAAAGGACACTATTACCTAAAAGAGGGAGCGAAACCCGTGTATTGTAAACCAAGACCTGTGCCGTATGCGATGAAGGTAAAAATAGAGGAAGAGCTGAAAAGACTAGAAAGGGAAAAAATAATAACAAAAATAGATTTTTCAGAGTGGGGTACACCTGTGGTCCCTGTCATAAAACCAAATGGTTCCCTTAGACTCTGTGCAGATTATAAAATCACAGTGAACAAGATGGTGAAAGACGAACCGTATCCCATTCCTAGAATCGAAGACATATATGCCTCTATGCATGGATCCAAATATTTTTGCACGTTGGACATCAGTAACGCGTACCTCCATATGGTGATGGACGATGAAAGTGCCAAGATGCAGACATTAAGCACGCATCGGGGACTTTATAAAGTTAATAGGTTAATGTTCGGGGTAAAAACAGCTCCACAACTATGGAACCGAGTGATGGATAGGATATTACAGGGAATACCAGGCGTAAGTTTTTTTTTCGACGATATTATCGTACATGGTGCATCAAGAGAAGAAGTCATACAACGATTAGCAGCAGTGTTTCGACAACTAAAAACTTATAATCTAAAACTAAACAAAGATAAATGCAATTTTTTTGAGAAATCCATTAAATATTTAGGCCACATAATAGACGAAACAGGAGTACACACATCAGCGGACAAGGTAAAGGGAATAACTAAAGCAAAGCGACCGGAAAATATAAATGAACTGAGGACATTCCTGGGACTGGCTAACTACTATAACCGGTTTATTCCAAACTTAGCCACCATTCTACACCCCTTAAATAAGCTACTACAAAAAAATGTCTCTTTTAAGTGGACGGAAGATGCTGAAAGAAGTTTTAAGCGTGTAAAGGAAGAAATAACAAGTAAGAGAGTACTAGCCCACTATGATCCTAGCAAAACGTTAATCTTAGCAACGGATGCCTCACCAGTGGGGCTGGGAGCTGTCTTGTCTATAAGAAATGAACAAGGAATTGAAAGACCAGTCGCATTTGCATCGCGGTCACTAACAAAAAGTGAAATTAAATATAGTCAAATAGACAAAGAAGCTTTAGGGATATATTGGGGACTCAAGAAATTTTTTACTTACTGTTACGGACGAAAATTCATAATACAGACTGACCACAAACCACTGATTGCAATTTTTGGACCTCATACAGCTTTACCTGCACTGTCGGCTACCAGACTTATCCATTACGCGTTGTTCCTTTCCGGGTTCAATTATGATATAGAGTATAAATGTGGAAAAATTCATACGCATGCTGATTTTCTGTCTAGGTTTCCAGTAGAAATACCAAGCGAGCGAGAGACAAAGGATGAGGCAGAACAATTCCAAATTAAACAACTAGAAATATTACCAGTGACGGCAGAGGACATAGCACAAGAATCAGCCAAGGAAAAAGACTTAGCAAAAGTTATACGACTACTACAGCAAGGAGAAAGTTTGCAAGGGGTAGGCTTGAAGGATGGAGAAATCACATTACAAGATGGGTGCTTAATGAGAGGGAGTAGAGTGGTGATACCAAAATGTCTGCAAAAGAAAATACTAGAAGAGCTTCACTTAGGACATCTTGGGATGGTAAAAATGAAGCAACTTGCGAGGCGCTTTTGCTACTGGAGAGGAATCGATAGTGACATCGAAACGATGGTAAAATCATGTAGACAATGTGACGAGAAAAAAAACAACCCAGCTCCGGAAAGTGATCACCCATGGCTACCACCTTCAGGACCATGGCAAAGAATCCACATTGATTTTGCAGGGCCTGAAGGAGGGAAGTATTACTTCATTGTAGTTGACGCCTACTCAAAGTGGCTGGAAGTATTTCCTACGAAAATAACCACTACGCAGTGGTGCATTAATAAATTAAAGAAACTCTTCGGAACCTTTGGATTACCCGTTATGCTAGTTTCTGATAACGGGCCCCAGTTCACCGCTAAACCCTTCAAGGGATTCCTGCAGGCAAACGGTGTAAGTCATAGAACTATTGCCCCATACCACCCTAAGTCAAATGGAACAGCAGAGCGAGCAGTGCAAACGGTAAAAAAGATGTTAAAAACCTTGAGAACCGGAACCGTTGATGATAAGCTGACAACAATATTAGTACAACTAAGAAACGCCCCATCGGCAACCACGGGGGAGTCAGCGTATAAAAGAATGTTTGGGAGAGAAGTAAGATCGTTCCTAAGCTTAATGAAACCGGAACAGAGGAAAAAGAAGGAGGACGAAAATGAGACAGGAAAGAAGTTTAAGATAGGCGATAAAGTGCAAGTAAGAGAATATAGGAAAATAAATAAGTGGTCGTATGGAGTAGTAGTAGGAAAAGAAGGTTCAGTAATGTATAAAGTAAAGTTAGATAATGGGGAATTGTATAGGAGACATGTAGATCAGATGAGACCTACCATACTTGGGGGGGAGATCTGAAATATATTAGAATTGTTTACAATGTATATTTGTGTCAAACTTCAGATTCTCAATAAATGAATTAATCAATGTTGTTAATAAAATTATTTCTATTAAGTAAGATACGATAAGATCTATCAGAATTACTATTCACGCCATATTATTTTTATTTCATTTTACAATTAAGTAATCAAATTAAGCTGCTTTACTAAATAATTATTCGGTTTTTATTTTACCATTCTTATTTACGTCAAATTATAAATCTCTATAATTCTAGAGTTCAACTGATTTTATTGTAAATTAAATAGAATTAAAATGGGTTCTTCTTATTTCTTCGGAAATTCACTAAAAACACAAATTATTTTAAAATTTTAAAATACCGCAACCTAATTACCCAGAACTATTGTTTTTTTAATATTCTCCTAAAAGGCCGGGCCTGCCTTCTACGAATTATTCTAATTACATGCATCACTACATTCCACTTAAAGAAGGAATATTTTGAAGGAGAATGCTCTATAAATTTTTATTAGAATATAAATTGGTACCGACGCTAGTTGCAAAATTATTTACTGCTACCGTTTCTAATTTTACTCGAGTTAGTTCATGTATCAGTTCTGCGTTTTAGATAATAAGTGTTGTAGGGTGGTCCTTAAAAATTAACATTTAAATTTTGAATGGGGCCCAAAAAATTTTATTCTACGTTTAAAATAATGACTACCATAAAAATTTCAAAATTTTAAAAAAAGTTTTAAGGGTCGCTACCAAGGGTTAAAAAATAATGATAAATTGAAAAATTTGAGATTTTGTAATCTAATTCTAAATTATTAATATAAAATTCATAGTCATCAACAAATTGAGTTAATGGCGCACTTGCAGTACAATGTCTTACTGTAAGTCATGGGCGTTGTCTGCAGTTAATTATTAAGGGTGGATTCACAAGGGGGGGGGGGGGGGG
>KZ651226.1:75331-94098 GCA_001010745.2 Gerris buenoi
CAAAAACACAATTTTTCTGAACTTTAGGCGCATTTTCCAGGATAACTGTACGTATAGGAGAAATTGTGACTTCAGATTCGGATTCAGCAACCTCAAAAACATAAAGTTCAGATAAAATTATCTTAGGGACAGAAAGTTCGTTAAATTTTGCAGAAGTGTTATTTTTTTCTCCTCAATGTATCATGTGTTCTCCTCAATTTGTATAAGTCTAAACTTTAAAGGGCGGTAGCGACCCCTAAAACCATTCTAAAAATTTTGAAAAAATCACTACAATTCTTTTTTAATGAGTATAACAAAATAGCAGGGTGCCTCGGTATAAATTGTGAAAAAAAAATTTACCATTTTTTAAGGACCACCCTAAAGTGTTGTTGTATATTCGTTTTTGTGTTTCTGTCTGCATTATTGAAATAGTAATTTCATTGCCAAAAGTAAAATAAGTCCAAAAAAGGGGGTTTAAAATTATCCCGAATTTCGGGTGGGTGTATAAAATTTTAATTTTTCTAAAATTTCAGCCTGCGGATTATATACGTGATTTTACTTAAACAAAAGGGATATTAGGTCTTGGAAAATTCTGTTGAATGGCTTAAGACGGTGTACAGTTTTTGAAAGGAATTCTTAATAGAGGCGGGCAGGTACACCTAAGGAGAGGATTACAAGTAAAGGACAAGATTATAATAAAATGTTTGGTAAGGATTATATTGGCAGTACAGCACATTAATACACTGATATCACTGCGAGTGGCTTTTATTGCTTTGGGTAGTTAAGTTTCTAATAATAATAGTTAATAATAATAGAATGTATAATCCATAATCCTATTATGCTTTTACTACACATGTGTACCATGCATTACTTGTCATAGAAGATTAGTACAACATGATTTTTATATCTTATGTGGCCAGGTTTAATGATTTTTGTTTTGTTTTTGTACTAAAACTTGAAATGTTATTCCCATTTACATAAAATTAGCATTATTATATCTTTTTATGATTTTTGAAGACCAATTTTTATATTCCCCATATTTCTAGCTTGTTGGTTTGATGGTGTTAATTATGGTTCTCCCAAATACTGGGTGAGGCCCATATCTTATATCCAATATTGACTGCTGAGGGCTTAAATGTGGGTGTTATTTATTTCTTTATGTCCTGGTAATACACTTATTATTACCCCGTGGTACTATTATAGTTTGCGTCTAGTCGAACGATTCTATTCAGTAAAAGGTTATCTATAATAGAAAATTTTCAATAGAATTAAAGTATAGCGAGGACCAATCAGAAGTAAAATTGAAGTTTTTGATTGCCGGCTTCTGAAAAATGTACTTACGTAATTCTAGGTTTTAAGGTATATTACAAGAATTTTCTTGAATTATTCTTTTGATTGATCACTAAAATTATTTGTCTATTAGAATTTTATTTTATATCTTAGAAGAAAAGCTAGACAAGATGCGATCTTTCCAGTCTGTCAAGCCTACTTACTTGCAATTAAAGTACGTATAATATGTAACTGCGTGAGAGGCGTCAAGTAAAAATATGATGACTTTTAAATCAATAAGTATTAAATTACTATTTAAATTTAATTAATTTTTCTTTAATTATTTAGCAATGTTGACTAAGTGTATTTGTTTCTTTTAGATACACATAAACTATTCGTTCAAATGTACATGTACTTATCAAATTATAAGTGAATAGTGCCGTTTATTAGGGGATCCGGGTTCTAACATGGAATAAACTTCATGAATTATATCAAAGATACATTTAAAACATTAAACATAAAATGTATAATCTACATCGTATGACTTCGACTTCGAACAGTTTTATAACCTGCATTAAAAATAAAAGTTTATTTATACATAATGTTTAACTCAAATTTACTCTTCTCATACTCGTATCTTCATACATTGATAAGGATGGAAATATTATATCTTAAAAAAATTATATCTTAAAAATCTTAAACCTTTAAAAAAATTTTTAAAGGTTTTTAAAATATAAAAACCTTACTACATAATTTTATGATATAAAACTTACAAAAAATAATTCAACTATACACACTTTTCAAAAAAATATTACACATCATTTATAGGGGACATAAATATTGAGATGAAATGCATTTAAAATTTAAATGCCCGATTTTCTCCTACTCTTAAAAATCATATTTACGAATCACCACAAGCGGTGTTAAATATTATATATATGTATATTATAGAATGCTCTCGATATTAAATATAAAAATATAAAGAACCAGAACTAGATAATCTGTAAACAATGTTATATTTATTGATATTTGATATAGGATATAATAATTTCCTACAATACGATTTGACGAATAGACTAATAATAGTCCAGGAGATAGCGTGGAGATAAGAGTCATTCCATTTCAAATCATCCAGCTCAAAATGAAAATGCAACCCATAGTCTCAGAATGTCATGATTTTTTTTTTAATTTGTTCCATTTGCCACCCTTATGAAGCCTGTGAAATTTTATTTTGATATCTTAAGCATTTTTAGAGTTATAAATTTTTGAAATTTCTTAAAAAATGGGTTTTTACTGTCTCCCAGTCATTTAGCAGTTTTAACACTGACTTAGTAAAAAAATCATAACTTGGTCAATTTTTATCGTATCACAATGAAATTTTTACTAAAATATTAAGAAATATACTTAGAATAAGATAAAAATTTATTTATAAACATATTATTTGACTGCTTCAGTAAATCTTAGCTCAAACCTGAATTTTATAGTTTTTTTTTAAGAAAAAACATAAAATTTTGAAATGCAATTTAAAGCAAAAGGCACTCCAGTAACCAATGATTATATATATATTTTTTTTTTTATCCTAAAAGTATTTGCTAGATGATTGTGAAAGAAAATTTTTGGGTTTTTGACTGCCAGTATTTTTTTTAACCATTAATAAAACACATTTCATTTCTTGAAAAACGCACACAATAATCAACAACAAGAGAGTTAAATTTTGTTTTATCCAAAGTTATTGAAGCGAGCGTATCGAGCTTCCTATATTCAACGAAATATGCTCCGTGTCTGTCTGTCTGTCTGTGTGTCTGAAACGTACGACGATAACTTGAGTAAAAGTTGACCAATTTTTATGAAATTTGGTACACATGCTGTGATCATTTCTGATCACATTGTACAACGTTGTCTGCCCAAGCGTTCGCGCGCAATGCTCTCGTAAACGTGCAAATCCATATTAAAATTGGAATTTGAGGACGGACAAAAATTTTAACTTTATCTATTCAATGAGACGAACATTTTTTGCAAATACTATTTGTAGTAAAACCAACAGCGACACCGCTATAAACTAGGCATCGCGTAGCTCTATCATTGAAGCGAGCGTATTGCAATAATTCACTGAATATTGAAATTTGTTAATCATAATAAATGTCATAGTTGAAGAAAGTGGAAGAGGAAAGTGTGGGGATAGAGTGGGGGTACTCGGTATAAAGCTTTACTTCCTAAACAAACCAATACACTACACGACTATAAGAATCTTAACCACCACCAGTAGCTTTAAACAATTATTATAAATATATCACTTCATTACTCAAATACTACTGCTTGAATCAAATTGATATTTTACATACTTGTTTTAATCGTACTTTAGTCGATGTATATGAAGTTTTATTAAAATCGTTACGTTAGAACGTAAGATATCGGTAAAAAGGTTGTTTTCTCTATTTTAAACGTTTAGGTCCGCTTATAATAGTTTTAGCGATCTTTATTAATTCATAGCGGTGCCGTTGTTGGTTTTACTAAAAAACTTTATTTGAAAAAAATGTTCGTCTCATCGAATAGGTGATGATAGAATTTTTTTCCGTCCTAAAATTCCAATTTTAAATTTGAAGCTCACATTTACACGAGTTTGCGCGCGAACTCTTGGGCGGATCACGCTGTCCAACGAACTCGTCCTGCGTATTAGTAAAAAGAACATGCATACCAAATTTCAACTAAATCGGACAACTTTTACTCAAGTTATCGTCGTACATTTCTGACACACAGACATGCACACAGACAGACACGGAACATATTTTGTTGAATGTAAGAAAATCGTTAAAACATACACATATTTATTACAATACGCTTGCTTCAATGATAAAACCATGTGATGCCTAGTTAAATATTTATAAGACAAATTTACCATTCATTTTAGAACTTTTACTCAAGTTATCGTCGAACGTTTCAGACACACAGACAGACTGACAGACACGGAGCATATTTCGTTGAATATAGGAAGCTCGATACGCTCGCTTCAATAACTTTGGATAAAACCTAGATTGATAAAACAAAATTTAACTCTCTTGTTGTTGATTATTGTGTGCGTTTTTCAAGAAATGAAATGTGTTTTATTAATGGTTAAAAAAAATACTGGCAGTCAAAAACCCAAAAATTGTCTTTCACAATCATCTAGCAAATACTTTTAGGATAAAAAAAAAAAAAAATATATAATCATTGGTTACTGGAGTGCCTTTTGCTTTAAATTGCATTTCAAAATTTTATGTTTTTTCTTAAAAAAAAACTATAAAATTCAGGTTTGAGCTAAGATTTACTGAAGCAGTCAAATAATATGTTTATAAATAAATTTTTATCTTATTCTAAGTATATTTCTTAATATTTTAGTAAAAATTTCATTGTGATACGATAAAAATTGACCAAGTTATGATTTTTTTACTAAGTCAGTGTTAAAACTGCTAAATGACTGGGAGACAGTAAAAACCCATTTTTTAAGAAATTTCAAAAATTTATAACTCTAAAAATGCTTAAGATATCAAAATAAAATTTCACAGGCTTCATAAGGGTGGCAAATGGAACAAATTAAAAAAAAATCATGACATTCTGAGACTATGGGTTGCATGACCTGGATGATTTGATATGGATTGACCCGAAAAGTGCCTGACAAACATTAAGCTAGAATTTTGTGTACAATTTAAACTTTTAGGGCTTTTTTAGAATATTTGGTCGGCTGTTTGTCTGCGGGACATAGCTTAGCAATAGGCATTTTAAAATAACCAACTGATGGAGAGCGACCATGACCCTGAACTTACGGTGGACAATGTGATTTGTATTATATTAAATACAAAATTAGACACTTCTTTAGATTGTTACTCCCTTTATAAAAAAAACCATAGGGGAGTAACAAGCTAAAAAAGGTGTACGGAATATTCTTCTTTAGACTGTTACCCCCAATAGAATAATTCGGAGTCCGTTTTTTGTCTTTCATGTGACTCCACGTCGGGGTTTTCCTTTACATTTACCGGCACTGATGATGGCCAAGAGGCCGAAAGCTATATAGCTTTGAGAAATAAACATTATTCTGTGGAGAGGCTTTCCAGTTGTTCATTATTCTATTGATATCTACTCCACTTGCGCTCTTAATCTTCAGACTGTTACCCCCCTTAGAAAAATAGAAGTGCGATATTCCTTTGCCCCAAAGTACATTGGACTACACATCCCTTTGTCTTAATAATTTACTCAAAATAATTTTTATTCTAATAAAAAACATAGGGGAGTAACAATATAAAGAAGTACCCAAAATTAGTAGTATAGACCGAAAATTTAACAATAGTAAAAGTAGTATAGCCTAATTTCAAATATGTATTAGCAATTTTTACTTTCTCATATAAAGAGAAAGTATTGTGATGTGATTTACACATCTTGAGGTCCCTGAGTCCAAAAAAAGTGGTTTTTAAAAAATGTCTGTCTGTCCTCTGAGGTTGTCTGAGTTTTCTCGGACCGATTTTTTTTATAAAGATCGTTGAGTCTATATTATCCTACTTTGAACAAACTTTTAATGTACAATATTCATCCATAAAATTGGCTTTCCTCCAGAAGGGAGGAAACATTAACTTTCCACCCTAGTTTATAGGGAGGAAAGGATCCCATTACAGCCTAGTTGTGAAAATCGTGGCGGAAAGTAGAAATCGTGGCGGAAAGGAGAAATCGTGGTGGAAAGTAACAGTAGAGCCAACTTATTATTCTTAAAAAAATCAGTGTTGCCTGTTTCGTAACTAATAGCTCGACAGGTTAAAAGCTTTTTTATTAAATATTACAGAGTTTAAATGACACGCACTTTTGATTGCCGTGATACTTTAATTTTTATCGTCATTTTAAAATGTCGTATGACTTCATAACTGAGTTTAAACAAAACTTATAGAAAAGAGTCCTTGTAGAAAAGAGGTAGGTTACATCCCATCAGGTTATATTATTGTTTTTGATTTCTCGTATTTTAGAGATAAACACAAATAAATTAAATATTATTCAGTTAGTCATTTTGTAGTACATTTTGTGTATTATTAAACATTTGAGTTATAGAGTTATTATTATAATTACATAGTTATTGAAATGAAAGTTATCAGGGCCGCCCTTAGGCAGGGGCAACCGCCCCGGGCCCCGCGCTTTTAGGGGCCCGAGGAAATTTTTTTATGTTTTCTTTGATTTCTATAATAACATTAAGTTATTATAGAAAACATAGTTTGAATTGATGAATTGCACATTTAATTTACTTTTTTACACATTTAATGTTATAAAACTTTTTTTTTTGTTTTGTTTTTAAAAGTCGTTAAACAAATTAAAGGTATAAACATTTGTAAAGTTAGTTTTTAATACCTAAATAAATTGATAAATCGAAATCTTAGGTTTGTTAGTGTTGTTTTCCACCCTTCTGGAGGAAAAATCTTGTACGGACCACGGGATCAAAAAATCATAGCACCCTCGCTATAATTAACTAACTTGGCTATGCCTCGGGATTAAACTTCATGGTTCCCTCGGCTGCGCCTCAGAAACCAACTAAATAACTCCCTCGGCTTCGCCTCAGGAACCAACAATAACGCTCAGGGAGTAATGACTTTGTTTCCTCCCTTGGTGCGTAAATAACTATTTCGTATAGTAGGTGTCATTATCTGGATTGGTTGTCTTAAAACAAAGGATGGTCAAGAGTCTAGGTTATCTAGTAGCGCTGCAGTTGGCTTAGTTTCTGAACTATCACAATAACTAGGAAAGTTTAGTGTGTTCCACGGTGGCAGGGTGTATTACGGCTTACTGCTTACAGGCACCCCTCTGATACCTTCTACTCCAATAAGGCAAAGGTCTGTTTCAGGTGCAGAACTGTAATACAACTTCAATATTCCAAGAATTGAAATTTCCTTCTCAAAACTAATTTAAACTCAAGCTATCTGGATAAACACCCTCCACCTTTACCTTTTATCCCTCGAGTTTTTAATAACGAGTTCATAACGCACTTTCATAAACTCTTTTGAAATCACTTATTCAGTTCAATTACTGAATTCAATTATATTACAGTTGAGCTAAAGTAATTTAGTAGGAAGCAAGAAATTATAAAACAGAGTCATAAAAATCTGTATAAAAAAAGTTTAATCTATTTCTCTTAACTCGCGGATAATAAAGAATTATTATGAGTCCCGATTAAATAATAATTATATTATTTCCAAGTCCTTTCAACAATATCGTACTTAATAAAATTTAATATTTAAAAATCTTATTGTTTGAACATATAAATTCCTACTTTAACTGATTTATTATTATCTTTCATATAAGTGAATCGGAGTACTCCATTGTGTACTCACTCAAGTATTTTCTTTCCGATTTTAAAATTTGTCGACCGAAATTCGTTCCAGAAATCAGGAAACATTCTTAGTCTCGTGCCTATTTGTCCATCAACATTTCTGCAAACCCACCATATTTTAAAATCAATTCGTTCGATTTTCAAGAAATTTTGATGGTTTGTTGAAAGTAACCCATTTCACCTTTTTAATTGAAAAAAATGTCGGTTAAAATATTAATTTTAACCGTCTGAACACCTTTCATATTGCTTAAACGGTTTTGAAACCCAGCATGGTTTAAGAGGAAAATAAAACCATTAGATGTGGTTTTATTTTTTGACCTAGATAAAAAAAAAACAGAAAGTTATTGCCATTTTCTTGGACTTAAAAAATGAGTTTTACACTACATCTCACAATAAACTATTAAAATATTGGAAATGTACTGAATCAGAGTCATAGCCCTAGAATTATTTAGCTATCTTTCAGAGATATCTCACAGGGTAAAAATAACCAACACTTACAGTAAGTCGGCGAAAGTAAAAATAGGCACGGCCCAGAGCACAGTCATCTCCCCACTATACGTTCTTTGATCTATGCCTCATTAAAAACTTTCCGAGAACAGAGTAGGTAGTTTTTGCAGATGATACATGTTTAATTGTTGACGGTGACAATTGGAAAGAACACAGCTTAAAAAATACAGGATTTAAAATTATAAATAACACGAATCTACTTTACCTCGATGTAAAAAAATAGTACATTACGCGTCTAGTTCGGAAAGTGGCATTTTGCATGCGAGTGTAGAGTTTGCACCCGAGCGACAGAGAGGGTAGTAAAATCGAGTTACGTACCGTACTTTATCTACGATTGTGGATGTGGATTTTAATAATAAAAAATAATAAACTTCCATTAAGTTCGTATTTCTCTTTTGATTAAGATGACACTAATTCATTAGTTGTATTTTTGTGCCGAATTACTTATTTCGGGAGGCGTATTATTTTCCTAATTTCATAATCATTGCAGTCACTCATTGTTTTTCATTAAAAACTCGATACAAACAGTTACTTTAATTAAACAAACAGCAAATTAGTTAGATCTAAACAGAGATATAGTGTTTATATTTCGTATCAATCGAAGATAAACGAAATTTACAACATTATTGGAAAAAAATCCAGACAATCTAGTAAATTAGCAAATTTTAATCCATGGCTGTAAATGTATCCCTAACCAAATCACAGAAAAATGCAGCTGGGTCTATAAAAAAGCCAACAGTATAAACTATCTTGGCTTAACCACAGAGAATCTAAATTCTAATAGAAATTTCATATTAGATTGTATATGTATTATTTCAAGATAATATGAAATAAATGTACCATTACACTACTACAACCAATTTACAATGGCTAATATCCTATCCCCAAGGCTTTATTATTGGGGTCCCTCTCCCCCTTCCAATTTAGTTCTATTACATGAAAATATGCGCCATCTTGAATTAAATACCGGATCAAAAAACCGTGCTTAGCTGACTTATTAATCTTTAAAGTCTAGTTATAACGTTTAACACTTGAAATCTTTAAAAAGAACAGTAAGGAGATATAGCTTTTAAAAATAATTACAGCCACCATCTTGAATTTAAACAGTGTAGATAATTTTTTTTCCATGGCATGCTTATGTCATAAGAAATTTACTTACTTCCATGATATAAGATGACGTGGTATTACAATTTCAAAAATTACTTACGAAAATCCGCCATTTTGAATTTAAATGGTGGATCTTAAAATCATTCCTTAGTGAAAATCTAAATCAGTAAAGCAATTATTATACCGAGTTTAGATACAATTTCAAGAGTGGGTTAACCATTTCCTAGGTATTGTGATTATAATTTTAGTTGGTCGACCTTGCTTTTAAACACATATTATATGGATGCCGTTTTTAATTAAAAATTCAAATTGAAAATTCCTTAGATAGAACATGTTTATTTCATATGAAGTAATGTTAAAGGCCCTACAGCAAGTCGTTCACTAGATATTACAATCTCAAATATTAATTAGGAAATAATGAATTGTTTATATCACTTGTTGAAAGAAATAAAACACGGTAATTATAAAATATAAGTTTATTGGTCTATACTCCAATTTGAGTCATTAAAATTGTGTTATAGAACAATAAACTTATACTTTATAATTACAGTGTCTTATTTCTTTCAACAAGTGATATAAAATAATCGATTCATTATGTTTAATTACCACATAATCTCAGTCAATACAATGAACTTTTCAATTAGAAAATATTGAGTATTTATAATTTACAGTTTTCGAGATTAGTGTGTGATTCTGTGACTGGATGGAATTTGGCCTTAAAAGAAGTAAATAAATGTCCGCTATCTTGAAAATAAGTGAGTATTAGGGAATGAAACTATACCAGTATTTTTATCAGGAAGATGACAAAATTTGGTTCAGACTTCAGGCACCTCAAAAAATAAAAGAGCTAATAAAGAACATACACACACACCCATGCATAGCGATTACAGATTCTCTCGATATGATCAAACACTTTAACTCGTCTTAAAAAGACAAACGGTGTTAATAACTGAATTTAATCTTGTTAATGTAAAAGTTTTAACATCTTTGAAATGCTGCGCCGTTTAAGTTTAACTACCTGAGTTTTTTTTGTATAATATTTCTTTTATAAAGATATGTAGGAGATTAAGTAAAAAAAAAAAAAACTCTATGACTCGCCTTTAACATTGCTCAACATTGATAGTTGAATGAAAAACGTAAACTCGAATTCTTTAAAGTTTGTTCTCATGGTTTATTGAAGGAAAAATAAATCTTTCGGGAAGTATTTATGATAGCGTCTTTAAGGAAATTACACAAATACTTAATTAACACTGTTACTTTTGAAACTAGATTTATCATTTGATATTAAACTTATCGATTCGATAGAGAGCAATAAATAGTTATTATAAGACTGCGCAAGGGCTGTGTAGTTTATGGCGAAGGGGCTAGAGTTAGCTTAAGTTTGCTAAACTGGGCTATTTGAGAGTTGTCGAAGTATTTCAAGTGAACTGTGAACTTTCTTCACTTTAATAACTTAACTTTACCTAGTTCACAGGGAAGGATTAACAGCCTAAACCTCTTCAAGCGAAGTAACTTGTACGAATGGCAACAGTCCAAATTTTAAATCTACCTAAATCTCTAAATGTAAAATAAACACATGAGTTAAACTTTAATTTGCCTCAACTATAAAAATTTAAGTGCTTTATCATTTCATACATATGTATATAAAAACAATAGCCTTCCAATTAGTGTAAAACATAGTTTCCTCGCTTATACTATAATGATTTTGGGCTTTTGCAGTCTATTATTGTCTACTATATTTAATTTATCCCCCCCCCCCCAATTTTTTTTAAATCGTTAGGTTTCGTTAATTTCCTGAATAGAAGTATCAATTTTTAGGACAATATAATACTTGGAGACGGTTGATATTAATCTGGGACTATCTGTAACTTTCGACAGACCATCCAAATTTCTTGAAAATTAGATGAGTATTTTTGAAGATATTAAGTGTAAATAAATGTATGTTTGTGCGCATGTGGAAGATAAACGAATGGCCCAGAAAATTAGAAACTTAAAAGAAACCACCAATGGGTTAATTATGACCTACCAATCAAATTTCGTTAAAATCGGATAAGTAGTTTTAGGGACCCTAAATGTTTCCTGATGTCTAAAAACGGATATCTGTCTTGGAATTTTTTAAAATGAAAAATGTTCGTTCTTCGGAAATATGATATAGCTTTATTTATCTTCGGTAAGCTCGGAAGCAATAATAAATAATTGCAAAACTGTTACATAAATTAAAATATGTTAGTGCTACCTTAATTCTTTTGTCAATAGAATAGATTTTTTCGAACTTACTCAAATAAAATAAAACTCAAATAAAAATAAGAATAAAAATAATTATAAAAATAAATATCATATCAAATTAAAATTAATTGGTCAATTTAATTGGTAATTATTATGTATTCAAAATAAAAACTATTTTGTGTTACGACATGTCATATTTTAATGCTTAACTTAAATTCAAATTACTTGTTGTGAAATAATTTTCTTGATTTTAATTTTTCATTAACGCAGTATATAACTAGAGAAGTTATAACTTTTATAATTTGGTTTAAAAGATAAAATATAAATTAATGTTTAGTTTTTTTTTTTGTTTTTTTTTAATCATAATTTTATAAGGAATTTAGTAACTGAAGAGGGATAAACGTTGTTAGAAATAGCCTTTATTTGGGAACTGGATTATTCTGGAACAACACAAGATTTCAGGGAATTCAATAAAGAGGCTAATTGTCACTCGATTCTACGAATTACATATAATTTTTAACGACTTTTTCTCCTGATGTTTTGTTTAACTTGTCAAAATTAAATAAGATTGAATGTGTTTTGTGTTTAATATATTGGTATAATAATTAATATAAAAATTCCATTTTTGAGAACTAGTCTTATGTACATTTTTTTTTTTTTTTCTGTATTCTTTACCTTAGTTGTATCTATGTGCAAAATGTGGGGAAGAATGAATGACGGAAAGTGGTTCAATATTGGGGTAATAGGTGTGCGATGAAACTTAAAAAGCAAAGAAATATGACGCCATTTTGTTTTTCTATTATTATTATTTTGGTTTCTGTATTCTTCACCTTAGTTGTTTCTATGTGCAAAATTTGGAGAAGATTGAATGACGGGAAGTGGTTCAAAATTGGGGTAATAGGTGTGCGATGAAACTTAAAAAGCAAATAAATATGACGCCATTTTGTTTTTTTATTATTATTATTTTGGTTTCTGTATTCTTCACCTTAGTTTTTTCTATGTGCAAAATTTGGGTATGATTGAATGACGGGATGTGGTTCAAAATTTGGGTAATAGGTGTGCGATGAAACTTACAAAGCAAAGTAATATAAGACCAGTAAAAAGGAGATTCAAATAAAGATATAGCGAACTATATAAAAAATTAGAAAATAATTTTGTGAATTTAAATAAAATTTTGAATAAAATATGGGTGAAACTGAAAAATATGAGGCGGTTTATAGAAATGATGGTGGGGCCTCACTCCAACATATTTTTTTACGAAGGGATATAAATTCTAGTATTGTACTCATACAAAACATTATTTGTTAATTAGGTTATTAATACAAAAATAATAATACAGTAAAACCTGACAAATACGGACTCTGTGTAACAGTGGCGCATCCAGCGGATAGGTCTGGAGGGGGCACACCTTTTTGCGGGGGAGTCCTCTCCCGGAAAATTTTGAAAATATATGACCTCTCAAAACAGCACTTTTATGCATTCCTGAGGTGAAATTGAAATTGAGGTTAATGTAAAATACATATATATGTATTTTTTTTTTAAAACTGAAGGCATTTTTTTTTACTCTATTGGGTCTGGGGGGGGGGGGGACCGTGCCCCCTGTACCCCCACCCACTGGATACGCCACTGCTGTGTAACACTGAAATTTGTATTCGGTGTAGCAATGCTTAACTCGTTTATTACAATATTTTATTACACTTCCCAACTTGCCTAGCTCGTTATTAACTTTAAATAAATATTCATTTAAATGGCTTTGGATTTTTTTGTTCTAATTTCAAATGCAAATTCACCTCATTTTTTGAAAAAAAGGAAAAGAAAGTTACAACTAGTTGAATATGCTTTATATTACAATTAAGAAAACCTTAACTAATGTGCAAACTGGATTAAAAAATTGTCCCTTATAAAGTCACACTTTATGTATTTTTTTTAAAAAAAGATACTAAATATATCAAGATGCTAAAACCGATATTTTTTGTTTTAAAGAAACAGTTTAAAAAAAATAAAAATATATATAGGACAATTAGGAGTTGGTGGGCCAAACAGAGATGATTTACCCCATATAATCAATCCATCACGGTAAATTATCTGTCAATAAAAAGGATTTTTTTTATTTTGCTACTGATATTACCGTTTCACACGCAAACGTGTACCTACCTAGTACGTAGTATACACTAATGTGATCGTTTGTTCGGAATTATTGTCGCAGTCATTGTGCGGATTAATTGTCGCAGACTGTTTGTCCGGATTAACTGTTTTAGAGTTGAGTCCCGGCTTGCATTCCGGCTAAGTCTGTGTCAATGAATATTAATCAGGCATATCGTAGGGTTAAAACTTTAAGTCTTGTCAGAAATGGGATTTTCTAACTGAATGCTGAATGTTGCGTGACAATGAATCCGAAAAAAAATATCGCAGCGTATACTAGGCTTTAGAAGAAGGATACCGGAAAAATGGGGGCGGTCACGACAAAAATAATATAAAAATAAAAACTTTGTCTACTTACTAGTAAACAATGATATAAAACATACCTGGATGAAAAATCAATTTGAATGATTGACCGTCGAATTAATTAATCGTATAACAAGTTCACAATCACTGTTTACACTGATCAAATTACTATAAATAATTTATCGATAAAGCGTACTTTATGATCACACACTTTATTTGATCACAAGTTACAGAAAGGAATTAAATTAAAAAAAAGAGTAACGAAAGAAAACGCGCGAAGTAGATCCACCGTCTAGAAAAATAAAACGAGAACTGAATTTGATTTTTCATAACCTGGTTACCTGCTTGCAAAAAAAAAAAAAAAAAAAAAAAAAAAAAAAAAAAAAAAAAACCTAACATAAAGATATTTATTTAATAATGCCGTAAAGAGTTATATTATATGGTAATTAAATTACAATAATTAATAAAAACAATTTATATTAGTTAAATTACAATTATAATTAAGAGTAAATGAGTAAAACAATGATTAAATTTATGTGTATCAATTTTAAATTAAGATGTGGAAAATGGCAAACCTGTTGCGAGACACAGGTTGTTTCAAGGCCAAGGTTAAGGTTATAATTTGAATACAGTTTTTCAGTTTTTCGTTTTCCGCCATTGAAATGTATAAAGTGTTACTTCGCGTTTTTGATTCAACAAAATACTTGTTCATTTCTATAAATGTTCGGTTTCGGTTGTTATGGATATTTCATAGATTAACAGTGCTATGCCTTTTATATCATATTTTTATAGTGTAAAAGATCACAACATGGATTTAAAAGTGGCTGGAGTTAAATGCTGGAAAAAATATTTTCTACCTAAGATTTTTATTGGTAAAGGACAAGGGTTTTCTTATTATTGCTTGCTTTAAACTTTAATAGATGCTAAAAATAGTTATTAATTTATTTAAAACTTTTTTTTATTAATATTTGATTAGTTTAGAACTTGAATAACTTTAACAACTTCACCGTTGTGGCTTTTTTGGTAGATTTTTTGCCGGTAATTGAGAGTTCTTGAGACTTTGAACAAAAGCTTTGCTTACCTATATTTTATTAATAAGTGAAATCCAGTTGAATGATCATTACGTTAAATAAAAGTTGATTTTTTTAAGTTTTTGGAAGTATTCATACCACGGGGAGTTTAAACTTTAAATTAAATCAAGTTATAATTATTATTAACAATGGGAAATAGACAGTTAAATAAAAGGCAAAAAGTATTAATTTATTTCTAACTACCGAAATTAACTACTCAAATACATGGTTATGAGAGCTTACTCATATTCATACAGTAGGGGATTCCTCTGAAGATTTTACTTTTTGGAATGGTGCATTAAGTAGTTGTAACACCTGCTCACGCACCTGTTCGCATATTGTTATTTACCTTGCATCCACCCCTTATGTAAACACAGAAATTAGGAGGTAAGTATACCAGACCTAATTGGAATTAAGGGTTTTTGGCTGCTTAAATACTAAACACTCATCAGCTATTTTGAGTATGTATTATTTCTTTAAAAGAAGTCTCTTAAGTAATCAAATTTTTAATAATGGCTAACTTAAATCAAGGGATAAACCGAAGAATATGAGGTGGTTTACGGAAAAACGATGGCAGGACCTCACATTTTTTTTTGTTTTTTTTGACAAAGGGATATCAACTCTCCTATGAACTAATGATACATATTATAATTTATCATGTGTTTAAATCATACAAACGTACGGTTTGACAAAGGGATATAATCACTTAAGAGTATAAATTAAGTAAAGTGGTGCTGCTAAGCGAATCTCCTTCAGTTTAGCCAAATCATGCTTCATTTGGATTTGCTACTAAAATGTTCCATTAGTAAATTTTACATCACATTCTTTATAAGTATAGGTATACGATAGATCGAAACACTTCTCAGAGGTAATTAATAATCTCTTACATAAGCAAATGCCTACAAAGGTGAAAGCTTTGGGTTTAAGCCTGACTTGGGACTTGGGTAATGCATATTTAAATATAACTATATTTAGTAATGCATATAACTAAAAATGAAACAATTCCTCAAGTTCAAGGCCCAATTATGGAATAATTCACACTTGTGGTGTGGCAGAGGCATGTTCCTTCGAGGTCTGTCTCAGGTGTTGCTCTTGAGCGATGTGTGCCGGAGACTTCCTAGAGATCTCAATGTAATACACATCCATTTTTTGGAACAAATTTGCTATCCCTAGTTGGTATAAGCACAAATTATTACTTTAAAACAGTTCAGAGCTCTTGTTAGTTTAATAATGTTATCAAGAAAGTTATAAAGATTTACTATATACCCTCTTTGACTTAAAGTAGAGTCTAAAATAGACTTTCTAAGTAAATTGGATAGGACATTTCCACGCCACATCTCTGCTCCATGTATTTGGCTTAAGAGTATTTGGAGCTTAAAACTGTTATAAAAGAAATAAGTTAAATTATTACTTTAAATCGGCAAGTTCAGAGCCCTTGTTAGTTGGATAATATTATTAGGAAAGTTACAAGGACTTACTCTAATTGATTTTCCTTTATTAATTAATCCTTCAGTGGAAGTTGTTTGTCTTAATTCTCACAATAAGGTAAATAAGTTTACTCGGGGAATTTAATAATAATTTAAATATAAAACTACCTTGCTAGATAATTTAGTGTATTTATACGATTATTAAACAAAGGAATTAAATATTTTATCCACTGGAGAGGTAATATATCTTTTTTTTGCAATTAAAGGGGCAGAGCTTGTGCGGTATTGGTGGGATATTACTGTACATATACAGCCCCTCCATCTTGGGAAGCTTACAGACACCCTAGGATATTTGCTACGATACGTTGTATATTTTTACTAATCAACATTGCAAGTTCTTTCTCCCATGAAGATTTGCGCCAAAAAATAGCCACTAATGCCAGAACTATCATTCTTCATACTAAACTAACTTTGAGTTTATCTTTAAATGTATACAAATGTCACATAATTTCACTAATATTATTGGGTACTATTCGAAATATTGGTACTAATATTGGTACTACTTACAGTACTGTTGTACAAGGATGGGTAACATTTTCGAGCAGGCATGATATACCATCTATCCAACTAAATATACTTACCATGAAAGTATAAACTTTTAATTGTCTTTGACTAAAAGCCTTAATATAATTTTTGGCCTAAGATTTTTAGTGTCTTGTTGCCGCTTTAAAGACATGAATACTGAAGGGACCACCTGATAGTAATTTAATTAATAGTTATCTTAGAATAATATTTCTCTCTGTATAAAGTAAACATAATTTCTTGAATATTATGTATTTCTAGATACCACATTGGTGCTATTACTTTCTATTCAACAACGGACTTAATGACTGTGACTGCTGCATTAGTAAAAACATCCTCCTTATAGATGAATATAAAATGCTGGTCTGACAAGCAGATTGTAAATCATGCTTCTTGAGGACATCTATCTGTTAGTCGAGGTATGTATTAAAAAAACAAAAAAACACCTTAATCAAAACAGCTTAATATAAAGCTAAATGATTAGAAACTTTAACAATTAATTTAGTCACATATTTAGAAAATATCTAACTCATGGGCACTGTGAAGCAAGGTAAGGAGTGCATTCATTCCACACTTGCTTAAACCAGCATTTATCTTTTTTTGATCTATTGATTGTACACATTATAAAGATTGTTCTTTCATATTATAATATTTAATTGAAAATATTACAGTAAACAATGTAATAATTGTTTAATAATTTTGCAGTAATGACTCAATCAAAGTAAATTGTTCACTTTATCAATCCGGACGTTATAAAGTGAAATGAATTTGTTTGACTTGATTTTAAAGTGTTAAAATAATAATATATAACCTACTAAACACAATAAATATATTATATATCTCGGGCTCTAGCGGTTCGACTAAAGATTTGTTCCAACCACACTTCAAACTGGTTTGAAATATAAAAAAAGAATATGTCCAATGTCTGACTGTGACTTTGATTTTAAATGCAAAATAAAAAAAAAAGAAGAAAAATTTGATAACAAACAATAAGATTAATATATATCTCGGGCTCTAGCGGTTCGACTAAAGATTTGTTCCAACCACACTTCAAACTGGTTTGAAATATAAAAAAAGAATATGTCCAGTGTCTGACTGTGACTTTGATTTTAAATGCAAAATAAAAAAAAAAGAAGAAAAATGTGATAACAAACAATAAGATTAATAGAGACAAAACATTTAATATTTATATTTTCTGGCAGATTACGTTCTTTTTATTTATTTTATTTTATTTATTTATTTATTCGTTCAGAAGGAACGATCTAGTTTTAATCAAATTAATAAAGAAGTAAAAGAGTTTATTACCATTGGTTTTTTCTAGAATGTTTAATATAAATGCAATTTTTGAGCTATCTTGCTGAGATTGTAGATTCTGGGGTAAGGGGATCATGTTTCTGAGATNGGAAAAATTTATACATTTAGAATTGACATTGGTGTTTTACTCTTAACAAACTTAAGAAAAATCCTATATTATAAATACATTTAAAGAAAATATGACTCAAAATCTTTCTAATAATAAATTTAATTAACACCTTAAATGAAATCATTGAGTTTTTATAACAATGGTATAGTAAGGTTTCGTGATTCATAGAAACAAACTAGAATCTGCAACAAGACCGCTGATTGGATTTCCGGACCCCTGGGCAAGTTAGCATGAGAGCCCCTTTGAAAAAATAATGGCAGGGGGTCCGGGGGTCCCCCCCCCCCCGGAGAATTTTTAAAAATTTAAGGGCAAAATGATGAGTTTTAAGGGTTTCTGAGGGCAAGTTTGTCCTTTCAGGAAGAGATGTTTCACGGGGACGATTTTGAAGTTTAACC
>KZ651226.1:94263-105388 GCA_001010745.2 Gerris buenoi
TTTTATTTATTTTTATTCGTTCAGAAGGAACGATCTAGTTTTAATCAGATTAATAAAGAAGTAAAAGAGTTTATTACCATTGGTTTTTTCTAGAATGTTTAATATAAATGCAATTTTTGAGCTATCTTGCTGAGATTGTAGATTCTGGGGTAAGGGGATCATGTTTCTGAGATGGCTGTACATGGGGCATCGGAATAATAAGTGAGCCAAGTCTTCTGGTTCGTAAAGATTGCACAAACTACATAGCTCATTGGTCGCTATTTTATAAATATTTCCCTTGTTGGTAACTTTAATAGAATCAAAACCAGAAGTACGTAGTTGGGCAATCAATTTTTGGGTCGGATAGGACAAGTTAATGTTGAGGTAATTTGTGTGATAGTTATGGGAACTGTTTAGAATAGAATAAAAACGACTGAATGATGTTTCCTGTATTCTGCATAAATCCTCGGCTCCGAGCTTATTTTCTAATTTCAATATAATATCTTTTTGGACAGAGGGAGGAATGAAATTATTTAGAAGGGTGTCCAGATCCGTGTCAATAAAACTCAACAATGATTTGACTTGAGAATACCAATTCATCTTGTAAATGTTAGATGGGGTCTGGTCTAGGTATTTAAGACGTTGCAAGCAGATACTGAGGATATTGTCGGGGCCAAGAGAATGAATGCGGTTTATCCAATTTAGAACTAGTTTTAAAATAAATATGGATAGGTGTGGGATATTAAATTCGGCTCGCATTATATAGTGAGGGACATTTTTTTGAAGGGAGAAATAGTTTTTTAAGAAAAATGTTTGGGCGGCTTCTAGGTCTTGCAGATAGCGGAGAGCCCAGATCGGGGCTCCATAGGTTAATGTAGATAGGACGCAAGCTCTAAAAGTTTTTAAAGTTGTTTCTAAGGACCTGTTTCTAGCTCGGGAGAGGGTTTCTCTCAGTACACCTGAGGAAGCGCGGGCTCGACTAATCGCTTGTTTGGTAGCACCTTCAAAAACACCTTTTTTTGAAAAACAAACTCCGAGATAGTTGAATTTGTTGACCTTTTCTATTTCTTGATTATTGTAGAATATTTTTGCCGTCTTCAAGTTTCCCTTACAAAAAATCAAAGCTTTGGTCTTGTCCAGATTTACTTCTAATCTATTCTCTATGCAGTATTGAGATAGTATTTTTAATTGATTGTTCATTTTTATTTCCGATTCTGAGAGTATGGTTAAATCGTCCGCGAACAGGAGGAGAGAGATATCCTTATTGCCGTCTATGCTAACACCTCGTGCCCCTTTTGTTTTAAAGTATTGCTCTAGATCGGAAATAAATAAATTAAAAAGTAAGGGTGATAAGATCTCTCCCTGTAAAAGGCCTTTAGTGATAGAGATATTTCTAGATTTTTGATTATTAGACTGGATATTTGTGTGAGCATATTTGTATAGGTCGGATATAATGTTTATAATTTTGTAACTAACCCCGATTTTTTCGAGTTTATTGAAAAGGGAGCAATGGGAAATTTTGTCAAATGCCTTGCGAAAATCCACAAAAACAGCCACAATTTTACGTTTCGGTAGTCGCAAATGGTTCTGAACGAGAGTATTGAGAATGAAAATATTATCGAGGCACCCCTTACCCTTCCTAAACCCTGCTTGTATATCGGGAACTATGTGATTGTCGTCTGACCATTTAGTGAGTCGTCGATTAATAACGGAAGTAAAAAGCTTGGCTGAACAATTTACCAGAGAGATCCCTCTATAATTATTCGGTTCATCTTTATTGCCTTTTTTAAATATAGGGACTGTTATTGCTTTGGACCATTCCTGAGGAATGGTTCCTACATCCAAAATTTTATTAAATAATGTAGTAGTGTATAAAATCCAGTTTTCAGGTAAACTTTTGAAAAACTCATAACCTATACTGTCGGGACCAGGTGAAGAATTATTTTTTGAACTATTAATAGCTTCAATAACTTCCTCGGTTGTTATTAAGGTATCTAGTATGGGGTCGGTGTCTATGTTAGGGGCAGAGTTATCTTTGTAAATCTTAGGATATCCGTATTGATGGGCTTCAAAGAAAAGATCGTTATAGAATTTTTCCCACATTCGATATTGACATTAGTGTTAGTGTTATAGGATTTTCTTTTAAACTCACGCACGGTCTTCCAGAATTCGGTGGTTTTTTTTTGTGTTTGTTAGCGCCTGGATACAGTTATCAAAGTACCTTTTCTTTCTAGCTCGCACTATTTTTCTGTATTCTTTTGTTTTTGATAGAAGTTCGGATTTGAAGGGGTCTATGAAATTATTTTTTTTACATTTTCTAAGGATTTTGCGCATTTCACGTTTTGCAACAAAACAATCTTAGTCGTACCAAGGTTTCGATGTTACTTTTGTTTTAAAGGATTTATGTGTAAAAGTTTTTATCATATCTAATTCAGTTGCTACTTGTTTAATTGAAGACGTGAGGTTGATGTACAATTGGTCAGGAGTGGACGATGGGTTAACGGCAACGAGAGGGGAATTACGCATAAAATTAGTATAGTTTTCCTTTTGAATTGGATCCCAGATAATTTTTTGAGTTTGGAGAAATGTGTGTTCTTTAGATTTGCAGTTCAGATCGAGATTTAGAGTGACTTTTATCGGCAAGTGGTTAATTATGGGTATATTAGTAAGGACTTTTAAGTCATTGATAGCGGATATTTCGTGTAATCTACACCACACCAAGTCTATAGTGCTTCCTCCCGAATAATTAACATGGGTGAAGCAACCTGGCCTGTCTGAGTAAGAACGGCCGTTGATAAGTACAAAATTTAAAGACTCCATTAGTTCATTTAATAGTCGACCTTTCCTATCTTCTTTTGAGTCTAAAACAGATCTAGATTGGAAGAGATCAAAACTATTTTCATCCGACGGGAAATTATTATTGAGTTCCCCCATTCGTGAGTTGAAATCTCCGCCTATTATAAAAATCTCGTGCGGGTATTTACTAATTATGTTTGTTATCGCTTCTTGAAAGAATTCTAGGACAAACTCTAACTGTAATGAAGGTTTAAAATAGACAGTACCAATGATTAAAGACGATGTTCTGTCGTTCAGTTCGAGACGTATGAACAGCCATTACTCGTTCTTTTCTATTATGGTGACGGTAGAATCGGTGTGAGTCAGGACGGCGATGCCTCCGCTAGCCCTTCATGGCTCTTTTCTCGTATGGCTCTGGATGATGTGACTTGAAATTCTGGAAGCGCCATAGGGGGTTGAATGAGGTCATCTACATGCCAGGTTTCGCAGAGACATATCGCACTGAAGTCAATAAACTCGTTACTATTTTCTATGAAATTATTGTAGCCGTCGCAGTTCCAAAAAGCTATAGATAAGGGAGAGGGAGAGTGAGAAGCTGGGTTGTCTGAGTTAAATGAGAATTGTCACAATCTTTTCTTGTTTTTACGGGATGAGATAAAATCGCTGAGATCGAGCCTGCTCAATTCAGTTAGTTTTGAAAGTCCGCACTGTCCTTTGTAAAGAAGTTCCAAATCTTCGTTCAGTTCAAAGCTAATATTGTTTAACAATAGATAGTCGAATATAACCTTAGGTTTAATGTTTGTTTTTAACATTATTTCCTTTCTGATTGCCAGAAGTATAGATCTTTTACGGCGAACTTTCTCTGTGAAATCTCTCTGGACGCTGAAGCCTGTATTTGCGAGAGCTGAACAACTACTTAAAATTAATTGAATGTCTAGTTCTCTAGGGAAGTTGACTATTAATAGTGGGTTTCCTCCATTTTTCAGTTTGATGGTTTTGACTGAGTTGATCCATATTTCGTTCTCAATATTGAGAATATCTTTGCAGAATTTAGTGATGGCTTCCTGAGGTTTAGAGTTACTATCCATGACAATACCTCTAAATACAAGGTTGTTTTTCCTGGCATTGTTTTCTAAAAGGTCAATTTTCTTGTGGATGTCTATGTTAGAGTTTTTTAGGTGGGAGATTTCCTGTCGCATACTGCTGCTTTCTTGAGAGAGTTCATCGAGTTTTTTAGTTATGGTGTTAATATCTTCCTTAGATGCCAACTTGGATTCTAAGCATTTTAATTTGTGGTCTAGAAGTGTTTCGAAACGGTTAAGAAGATCTTGTTCTTCTCCCATTTTCTTTTTTGTATCTGGTTGTTTTTGACTGGGTGATGTTTGCGGAGAACTAGTATTAGATCTGTTCCGTTTAGAATATTTACTTTCTTCTTCCAGTTTGTTTGTTGACGTTTTGGTCTGGAGATAAGTTCCTGAGAGGTGATGGTCTGAACTGTTGTTCATTGATCCTACCGGTAACAGGAAACACCGCTAGAGTGGTGGAGGATTTACTAGGACCTAGAGTTAAGATCTTTATGAATGAACCTCCCACTTTCTCACCTTAATAGATGCGCATGCGCGGAATCACACACCACGTGAAACAAATCTTCCAACTAGCAAATAATCAAGGCTATAAGTAAAATCTCATTACAATATTTTCATTTTAATAATTTAATGCCGTGCTTTAATACTTGCACAGAGTGAATCATTTATTACACAGAAATTAAGCTAGGGAAGTTAGGTATTACTTTGCCACTTTTGAATTTAGTTTGCATTAAAAGAAACCACTAAAATTAACGGTTAAAGAACGACTAATTTACAGAGATGTTGCCAACACGGCGTCAAGGACGCGACTCAGATTGTGGAAACAACAACAAACAACAACAAACTGGAGTACAGGGTTTGAGGAAGGAATGCTCTAGGCACTGCGGGGTATAATCTACCCCACGGAAGGTACAGCGGGAAGAGAGTAAAGCTGTATCACTCAACTCATCAACTCTCGGTAGACGAAGCTGAAAATCAGCTGAGTCACCGAACAAGCATGAGCTCCCAATGGGTACAACCAGGAGAGAAGGTTTGAGAGGTGAGTAAGGCCCTCCGTACAGTGGTCAACTGATTTGCAACTCGAGTTGGAAAATAGTCACACGTGCTACTAATTTGCAACAAGAATAAAACCAGGTCCACACACGAGTGCAACTGAGTTTAGATTAGTTGTTGACCTCATTTCACACAGTGAGTTTGATCATTCATTCTTGGTGGTATTTTTCTTTGAACTTATATTAACAGGGAAGGACGGCCTCACGCAACCATTTGCAAACTTATTTCAAACTGGTCTAGTTTTGACCCATGTGTGGACCCTTACCTTCTACACGGGGCTTGTCACAGAACAGTTACGTGCGCAACTTGTTTCCAATTCGAGTTGCAAATCAGTTGACCCGTGTGCGGAGGGCCTAAGAAGGCAAGAGGTAAGAGTCAAGTCAAGAGGAAAGAAAATAAAAGCAAAAAATAAAATCTTCAGCCCGGTACCTCAGACAGAAGAGGGGGCTGCCTCCTACCACCACAGAGGGAAACATGGCCCATGCAAGTGAGGTGCCTCCATGGTGGGAGACAGGTGCCCTCTCCAAATCCCTAAGGTTTCCTACTTACTGGAAGTGGAGAGACCAATTCTTCTAAACTCGAGTTTATGGACACAATAGAGGTGGGATAATAAAAACTTACTGTACGATTACATTTTAGTTTGTCAGGCAAAGATGTTCTAAAGCATTAATATTTTTTTAAACCTGGGAATTTTCTACATTTAACCTGTGACATTTCATACTCAAGCCTCTGCCTTTGTATTTTGTAATTTTCAATTCTACGTTTAGAGAGGAAGTTTCCCTGGATGAACTTATCAATAGCTGTTATGTGGGTGGATCTATTTTTGGGTTAATATAGTTATAATTGATTCCGAATTCCACTCCCTACATTGTTTGAGAGATAATTATTTGTTCTAAAAACCAATTATACCTGTAAAACTGATAATTTTACCAACTAAAGTAGACAGAAATAGTTTGGACTAATTTAATTGGTCAAAATCAGTAAATTGATTTTAAAATTCTATTCTATTATTGTTATTATTTATCATTTTTTAATTACAATGAATGGAAGAGTGTGCATATTTAAATGAAAATTATACTTATTAATAAATTATAAGGCCACATGCCATCCTAGCTCTGCTTTCATATGACAATACTAAAAGAAAACAATTGTCTAATGATAAGAAATTATACAGGGTGTGGCAAATGTTCGGCAATGGCTAATTATCTCCGTTAATATTTGAGATATCAAACTGCGGTTTGATGAAATCTTCATCATGCATAAAAAACTACTTTTTTTGGTGGGTACCCATTTTCCCGCCATTTTGGTTGCTGCCATATTGGATTCAACTTTGGAAACCCTATACTGTGATACATATTTGGAAAGGTCTTGAAAAAAGAAAACATTTGCCGCAAACCAGAGCTTTTTATCGTTCCCCGTTTAAAAATGGTGGCTAGTTGAAATTACTAAATTAACATTTTTGACGTTTAATTACGGCCAAAGCAAAGGTTGCAGGGAAAAAATTCAAGAGTAAATTTGTCTTATTTTAGGGTAAAAAAATTAAAGTTCAACGCTTTTTTTTCCAAATTCTTTTTTTTTTTATTATGTATTTGGTTGCTACAGCAACCATTATTTATATTAATAAAGAAGCAACTTCTTACTTTATCTAAGTAGAGAGTATCATAAGTAGAGTAATCCTTTATTGATCAGTCAAATACATAGCATTTCCAACATTAAAACGGCAGTTGATGAAAATTTCAAAATTGCCATTTTCAACGCTAGATGGCTACTAAAATAAGGCTTTATGAAAAAAAAATTAAGAATTAAATTACCCTATTTTAAACTCAAAAATCAAAATTGGTTTAAAAAAATATTCTCTTTTAATTGCTGACGCCCTCTTTAATGGAGGCTAGTTGATAATACACACCAATTGATATGACTATCATAGTAAGTAATTTTTATATTATTGATTGTTTTAATTGATAAGATGAAATTATAAATAATAGGAATTTTTTATATATTAATTTGTTAATCTAATTGTTTGAAAATTTGGTTGTTTAGAAAATACAATTTGACTGATGATGACTCTGAGTTGAGTCGAAACGTTTCAAAAAAGAAATGATGTCTCTTATTTAAGAAAATTATTTCCTTACACCTTGGAATCCATCAACTCTTCCTACTAGAACTTAAAAATATTTTTTTAATTACATTTTGGTTGCGAAAGTAAAATGACTACATGCGTTACAAATTTGGAAAAAATAGCGTTAAATTTTTTTTTTTTTTTTACCCTAAAATAAGACAAATTTACTCTTAATATTTTCCCCTAAAACCTATACTATGGCCGTAATTTACCGTCAAAAATGTTAATTTAGAAACTGCTGGCCGCCATTTTTAAACGGGGAAAGATAAAAAGCTCTGGTTTGCGGCAAATGATTTCTTTTTTCAAGACATTTCCAAATATTTATCAAATTATAGGGGTTCCAATTTGAAATTTTAAAGTTGAATCCAATATGGCGGCAACCAAAATGGCGGGAAAATGGGTACCCACCAAAAAAAGTAGATTTTTATGCATGATGAAGATTGCGACAAACCGCAGTTTGATATCTCAAATATTAACAGAGATAATTAGCTGTTGCTGAACTTTTGCCACACCCTGTATAAAGCTACTTCCATGTGAGGAATCAGGTGTATAAACAAAATGATTGAAATTGGTCTGAAGGTATTGTAGGAAATATAAAAGTAAATTAAAACTTGTGTGTTCAAGATTGATGCAAATCAGATTAACATTTTAAGAACTTTAAATTTGTTTGTCAGTAAGAATAAAGACTGTGAAAGAAAGAGGGTGCATTATAGAAGGTGGATTATTCTTTTAGAATTGGTTAAAATGTATTAAACTATCATTAAAAAATATAAAATATATTTTTTTTATATATTGATAACATTATTGGTACTCTTACTCAACATTATTGGATTTCACTCTTGTGAAATCTGAGTAAAAAATTATTTGAAATTATCTGAAATTTGACCCAGACTAGATAAGAGGGCTATTATTGAAATAATTTGTATATTTTTATACAAAAATAAAAATTGTGATTGTTGTTGCTAGTTCAAATTATCTGCTTATTTATAACTGAAATATTTCTACAATTATCTATTAATTTGTATTCTCTCAATCAGTCTCTTTAATCAGTTAATAATTATTGGAATTTGGTATGCAATTTTAGTCTTTTCCTTTTCATATAGTTAGACTTTTGTTGTCAGAGAATCTAACAAGTATACTTTCTTTACTCAAATTCATTAATCTAATCTTATTAGATTGATGTAACATTGTTTATCTAGTTTAATAAATGAGTTGTAACTTGCATTTGTTGTTTTCGATACTTTGTTTGATGGTTTGTAATAAAATTTAATATAATAGTATATTCTGGATTTTCTTCCATGGTCTAACAGGTATTTATAAATAAAAACTTTTAAGTTCTTATTCTGTTTTTATGTTATTTCAACCTCCATTATAAGCTTATTTAATTTTCTCTAACTACATCAAACTGTATCTCCTATTTAACTTAATTGTAAGAGTATTTACTCTGCAAAGTGCTGCCATTGTCACTTAGTCTTATCTATATTTTGTCATAATTTACTTCAAAATATTTAGTTCCTCTTTAAGAAAAATAAATAAAATTAATGTTGTATATAATACAGGAAAAGTAAAAGGTAATGCACCACTACATAAAATTAATATAGTGTGGAGACTACAATTTTTTACAGTTTAAAGGTCTTGTTGTTCTACTGTTTCCAATAATGACCACCAGAGGTCAGCACTTTCCAGATTCACTGAAATTATAAATATTGCATATCATTTGGCATACAGACTATTAATAAAAAAAATAAAAAAATAGACAACTTGGTAGGGTGGGTATGAGGACCTGATTGTACAAATAAAAAAACAAACTGATATTTGAAGTCTCAGCAAGGAAGGTTGAGTTTTATAGAGTAAAGTTTGAAAGACAATGTAGATCAATGCGCGGAGACTCCATTTTTTTACAGCTTAGGGCTGTTTCACTCTATACCGGTTTGTCCACGGCTTTTTTTCAATCAGAAGGTTTTTAAAAGTGTAGTGAAGTGCTGAGCTATGAACCGTAAACAAATAATTGCATTTTGGTTGTATTATTATTATCAAACGCCCAATGTGGGTGCATCCTATAAATCAAAAGAGAGATGAAGAGGGTTTATTTCATACGTTATTTGAGGATCTACTTAGAGATTAAAATAAGTTTTTTAATTATTTTTGGATGTCTGTTGCCTCATTTCATGAACTGCATGAAAAGCTGAAGGATACCGTCTACAACCATTTCAACAACAACCATTTCTGTCTTTGTATATATCAAGATATTCGTCCCACAGCACTGGCCTATTTTATTTTGGACGAGGTTAATTAACACTTCTGCATCAATCTCTTCCATTGCTAATTATTAAATTAATTAAATAAATATTATTAATATTTAAATAAATTAAAAGAACTGTAGAGAAACGTACAGAGCAAAACCTGGTGAGAAACAGGCCCTACGAATAAAAACTGTCCAATGTGAAAGCCTGCCTTTGATCATATTGACTACTGGGTACACGGCGGCTATCCGGTCGCTGTGAGTTTAGTGGCTGAGGATGGCTCCTATACGGCGACCATACAGCTTTTTGCCATCGCTGAGTAATGTGAAAGTGCCCTTCTCCTCCTATACTCCTCTAAAAAAAATTTGCCGTAATGCCAAAACCATATAGTGTCAAACTTTTTTTTTTGTTCTACTGTTTCCAATAATGGCTACCAGAGGTCAGCACTTTCCAGATTCACTTATAGAGAAAAGATTCTGTAACATAAAAAAAAAAAAAAAAAATGCCATATTTTTTTCCGTGATACAAGGATATAATTGCAATATATATACATATTTTTTTTTTCTCTATATTATAATGAATTATATAATTACACCAACATCTTAAACTAATGCCAGCATTTTTGTGTTTGATTCTCCGGATGGTTCATAGTTTACTTAAGCGATTGTTTAAGGTTAGAAAATATATTGAATTATTATTATTGTTAATTATACTTATAATTTTATATTCATCTTCTACCTCCCTTTGTTGATGCTTGGAAACAAACTCTTGTTTAGTCTAAAAATTGTCTCATTCTTTGTCAACATAATTATGTACACTTAAGTATGTTGACAGTATAATTTCTTCATTCCATTCGGGTAAGAAGCTTATATCCAAACTGATAGTCCCTATAGATACATAATTTTAGTTTGCAATGTTTAATTATTTATTCTAGAAGCTTTTTCCCCCAAATTATCTTTGATGTAGTATTTATTGAGGTTTTTTTTTAAAGTTATTCGTCTTTATGATAAATCGCATATTATCTCAGGTATCTTACCTCTGCTGTCTGAAGACTGCCTTTTCCATACCCAGAATTTAAGGTTCTGTTCAGTGATAATAAATTCAATATTGGAACAATCCATTTTGTTGACAGTTCTCTTAAAAAGAAATAATTTGCTTTTTATTTCTATGAAGGTATCTACTGCTCAATGTGATTACTTTATTAAACCCTAGTGACTCACTAGGAAGGCTGAGTGCTGCCCCTATTAACCCTCCCTAATATGTTCTTGAGAATAGTAGTCCAGTCAATAGGGAGAAAAAAAGGGCCTTACCGTGCAAAAGGTGAGGTAGAAGCGATTTTGATATATGTTACTAAGGTCTGGGCCCTGATTAAAAATCCAAGTTTTCGACCTCAGGGGGGTCGGCGCGCCCCGCGCCCCCCCTTCAAAGGTACGAAAATTGGGTTTTTTCACTATAACTCCTCAACTGTTGATCCTACGGGAAAACATGTTCAGTACAAAATTAATCTAGACAAAATTACCGACATTTTTTATATGAACATTTTTTTTGTAACTCTATTGTGTAACGAGCTACAGCGGCGGAAACATGAGTATTTTTTCATCAAAATGGCCCCACTCTAAATTTTTCATATTTTTAAAATTTTTAGGGGCTATTCATTACTAGCCCAGGAAAAAAAGGCTTTTAAACAACAAAAGGTTGGGTAGGAACACTTTTTGATATATTTTATTTAATTTTGGTCCTTAGGGGGGGAAGGAGGGGGGTTTATGCTATCTATCATGTTGCATTAAATGTGCAAGAAATGGTTGTTTTTTAAAAGATAATTTCTCAACGGTACATCCTACAACAAAATG